>CAIGRO010109523.1:0-11567 GCA_903798355.1 Fraxinus baroniana | reverse complement strand
ATGCTCTTAGTTCAGAGTTGTTAAACATCGCAATCTGTGTGGCTTTCGCCATATGTGGCCACACATTATAAACAAATATAAATGGGAAAAGTAATGGGAAAAGAAAAAGAAATCTTACCCATTTACCACAAAGAAAAACTTACCAACTTACCAAAATAAATTCAGGGAAGAATGATTTGAAAGTGAAATTTTCTTAATCCTTTTGGTTATTGTTGGTGGCGTGACCACAGTTCATTAATTTTTTATTTTTTATTTTTGAATTGTATTATGAGATGAAACTCGGTATATACCGTTAGGAATCGAGATCAATTCTCTTTACTTTGTGTATGTGATCTTTGTTAACGGATTGAAAAAAATATAGAAGATAATCAAAAATTTACGGATTATCAAAACTTTCCACTATATGAAAAATTCGTAAAACCATACCCAATTTCATTCGTCCAAACCTCCAAGTATCATAAGAAAAATCCACAATCATTAATTTCTATCACTCACAAGAGAATCAGAAAATTAGGATACTGGGCTTATAAATTTTCTTCTCAAAGTCTTCTAATTACTTACACGTGTATTAAAAAAAAACAAAAAACGTCAATTTATAAAGATTACACGTTTTTGTCCGTAGTTGTTGGCGCAAAAGGTGGAGTGCTGCCACAAATTTTTTTCCATTTTTTTTTTCTTTCAAATTGTAATTCTTTTTCATCCAATTTCAACAATATAAAAGTCCTCCAGAAACAGATCAGGACCGGATTACAAGCCGAATTAATACGTAAAAAAAATAAAACTACACATGAATTTATAAAAAAAAAATAAAAAATTCAATGGACTGGGGATTGGACTGAGCTACAATCCGGCCCAGTCCACCATACATCCGTCCCTGAAGTCCTCAATAATTAGAATTTAGGCCTTGTTTGATAAGCCATTTTTTTCATGGAAGTTGGAAAAAAATTTCCATTTTCTTGCTTTTAGGTTGTTTGATAGGCAATATTTTCTAGGTAAAAATATTTTCCCACCCCCACGCGCCCTTTTGCCTTGATTTGAGGGAAAGCATTTTCCCACCATTTTGGTGGGAAAAATGCAATTTCACGTTTCTGTTCTTTTTTATTTTTTCAATGGAAACAAATTTTATAACCAATTGTTAAAAAAAAATCACTTTAATGGACAATTTCCATATAAAATAAAGTCAAACGAACACTAAATTTTGATGAAAAAATGATTTTTAGGCAAAAAAAAAATTTCGTTTTTTTTTTTCTTTTTTTGGCAATATTGGAAACAAATTTTATAACTAATTGTGGAAAAAAATATCACTTTAATGGATAATTTTCATATAAAACAAAGTCAAACGAACAAAAAATTTAAAAATTTTCCGAGTATAAAATTATATCAATCAAACATATTTAATTAACAATTCTCTGCAAAATAATTTTTAGACAATTATTTTCCTTGTAAAACATTTTCTTTTTATCCATTTTCCACCCTTACAATCAAACGGACCCTTAAATTTCTTATCTGTAATTGAAGTCTTTTCACGTTTAACACTTTTGAGGCAAGATCCCAACACATTGGTTTATCTTATTATGGATTAAATCCTATTCGAATTCATAAAATAACATTTTTTTCTATTGCTAAAACACTTGAATTGATAAGGTCTTTTTCTTCTATTGAGATTGTAGAAAAAATAATTACTAAAAATAATTTGTTCCAAGAATAATAATAATAGCAAGCCATCTCTTGCACGAGACGTAACTCGACATAATTTCCCAAAAAATAATAATAATAATAATAACAATAATAATAGAAGAAAAAGAAAAAACTTACAATGGTTGAAATATCACTATCCATTATCATTTTTGATTATTTCTTTCAATTACAGTTTACTTCTTATAAGCGGGTTTTAATTAATTAATTATTGAGGTCCTCAATAATTAGAGTCCTTTCTTATTTAATAAGCTGGATTTTCGGTTTAGAGTCCTATAATATTTCAAAAAGGTGTAGATCATGTTTGGCCAAGCTTAAAAAGTGTACTTATAAGTGAATAAGTAATTAGTTGTCGGTACAATAAAGTGACAAACAATCTTTTACTTCTTTTCAACTTTGGCAAACATGCTCTTACGATGAATCTTCTATATTGTTGAACAAATTTTTGGAGAATTTTCAAGTGCCAAACGTTTACATAGTCAAAGAATGAGAAAATTCTGAATATATAATCCATTCCAACACGGAATTGAAATTAGGCACACAATAAGGGACTTCAGAGTTCTGAATACATTGGAAAAATCCCACTTTTGTATCAAAAAAAATAAATTCCAGTGAAGGCATAATCATAATTCCTCCAAGATCAGTGGATATGGATAGCCCAAAGAATCGCCTCGTCGATTATGTATTGTATTTGCTTTTGTTCTTTGGCGTCACATATATTTTGTTCTTGAATCCGAGCAAAAGCGGGCATTTATTGACATCACAAACATCCCAATGTTTGCCCTCAAAAACAGTAAGTTTTTTCATGCACTCGTCTAAAAGTTTAAGTTGAAATTCATTTTTCATAAAAAAAAAAACCAGAGATTTCCTTAATATACTATGAAAATAAAACATGGGTTGTCTGTAACATTTTTATTTTTTATGTTTTAATGTGCACACAGTACAAAATGGCGACCTACAGAGATGAACTGGAAGAGGCTTTATCAGCATCTTCAACAGAAAACAAGACTCTGATAATTTCTATAGTAAATAAAGCATATGTTGAAGGCGATAAACCAATGCTTGATCTTTTCTTGGATGGTTTCTGGTTAGGGGAAGACACTAAAACCCTGATTAATCATCTTTTGATTGTGGCCATGGATCAAACATCATATGAACGGTGCAAGTTTCTTAGTCTTCGTTGCTACAAGCTCGAAACGGACGGCGTAGATTACCTAGGCGAAAAACTGTACATGTCTGATGATTTTATCAAGATGATGTGGAGAAGAACCCTATTCCTGAGAGATGTGCTGAGACATGGTTACAACTTCATTTTTACGGTAAGTAATGATTTGCAATTTGTGCTGTGAGATTTTTTTAATTACAGTTAATTAGATTATATTATTTAACCTTGTAATTCAGTTAATTAGAATCTCTCTAAATGAATAGTCTTTATCATGCATTTTCAAACTTTGAAGTTGATTTCGACAGAGAAACAATGTGCAAACTTAGAATTTGATTTTGACATTGAAATTAGTCCGTTTGACTTGGGAAAATTTATTGAATAGCAAAGATAGAATATCTCAATAAATAGGATAACTAGTCATGTTAACAAAACCGAATCGAGCCACGAGCCAAAACTAGAAACTCGAGCTCGACTCGAGCCAAAAAGGTTCAAACTTTTTTTGTCCTGAGCCGAGCAAAAGCTCGGCCAAAAATTTCTAGCTCGACCCCAGCTTTCGACTCGGGTTTTGTTTTATTTAAATTTCTTTCCCTCTCTTCATGCTATTTTTTATTTTTTATGGAAAAAAAAAATAATTTTGTTAGTTATATATATGTGTAATGCAATTCATCACCACTGTTTAATACGATCTAGGTGGCATCACTTGTGTTTTTAAATTATAGGTTCAATTAAATACATGAATTTATAATTCATTTATTAGGACTTATCAGATATTGGCATTTGATTGATGCTCTAGTATCACTGGTATTAGATATAACACATTTTTGTTGTTAAAAGTTATATAAGATGAAAGATATATATATATGCGCCATAGAACTAAAATGACTTGGACTATCTATGACTGTGAAATAGAGGCTTATAAATGAAAATCATTTTTTTTTTCCGCACAATACTGAAATTGGACGATGATTAGGCTATCGAGGAAAGTTGGAAGCGAATTTACTTAACCTAAACTTTTGCTAATCAAAATTTCATTTTGACAGGACACAGATGTGTTATGGCTGAGGAATCCATTTCATCATTTAAGCCTAAACCAATCAATGGACCTGCAAATCAGCACTGATAAATTCAATGGCAATCAATGGTCAGCAGCAAACCCTATCAACACAGGCTTCTACATGATCAACTCAAACAACAAAACCATTTCCCTATTCGACTCCTGGTATGCCAAAAAAGACAACTCGACTGGATTAAAAGAGCAAGATGTGTTAGTGAGGCTAATGCACCAAGGTTTGTTCAGAAAATTAGGCCTCAAAGTGAGGTTTTTGGACACTGTTTATTTCAGCGGGTTCTGCCAGGACAGCCGGGATGTTAGGGCAGTCACCACCGTCCATGCCAACTGCTGCCGGAGCATCAGCGCCAAGTTGGCTGATCTCACGGCGGTGATTCATGACTGGAAGAGGTATAAGGGCTCTTCTGATAATCAAACAATGACATTCAGGTGGTCCAGTCATACAGCCTGCAGTAATTCATGGAGACATTAGAGGGAACTAAATGGTATCTTAAGGAGTTATAAATTATTGTAATTGTCCTTTACTCTCATTAATGGACTATTAAAGTTACACTGGCTCAGTTGGAACATGTAACAGGACATTAATGAATGAATTTATTATTTTTTATACACCTTACATGATAGTTATGTTAAGTTGTGGAGTCCTTGTCGATCTAATTATTGCCATTTTGAGGAGCTGATCGTGCATCGACCTCCACAGCGGCATCGCCTTGGGGTTGGGAGGCCCCCCTTTGGCCCCGTACCAAAATTTAATCTAAAGACTATTTAGGAATTTATATTCTTGTTAAGTTTTATTAAGGAATTGAATTTAAATAAAATCATCACAAAGATGGCGAAATATTAACACTTGAAAAGTAAAGTACAACTTAAGAGGACAGCTAAAACCGACCTCCGGAAATGAAACCAAAATGATAAAAATGTCATCTAATCTAAATATATAGGTTCTGAAGTATGACCATAGCTCAAAGGCTAATGCGTCGCAATTTTACAATACTGCAAAAATTATATGTAACAAGTAGTTTTCTGTAGATTTATTTGTAGTAACCGTGCCATGTCTTAGACTGTCCTTTCTTCTTGCGACAAACTGAAGTAATAGATTTTAAGCTTTGGCAGGAGGAAGCAGCCACTTAGAAGCCTCTATGTAGGAAAGGCTAATGAATGGTTTGGCATCTGCATCAGTTAGCTTCTTAACAAATTTAGCTCGCTTATCCATGTTTGCTCCGGGTCCTTTGTTATCATATTCTGAGAAGCGTACGGTGCTGCATAAACATAATTAAGTAATTTAATACCAATAAGATCATCAAAACAAAGAATTGGACAGTGTAACTATGTAAGTAGATGAAAGAAAAGTAAGAATGGCTGACCTTTCATGGTTAGGTTTGACAATGGACCATCCTTCAGGGTTAATAGCGTCACTGATTTCTGTGTAGGCAAACACTACTTTAGCTGCAGGCATCCAAGATCTTCCCAAATAGGCAACGCCGCCTGTCCCAGTCACCTTGCAATGCACAAAAGAGTAGCCCGTGTCCTCCGAGTCGGTTGTCCTTGCCTGTGCAGTGATCATCGCCAGTTGATCACCGGGAATCACGTGCAACTCCGTATTCTGCATGCACATTTGTATTTACTAAGAAAATACACGACAATGGCGAAGACAAGATTGAAATAAATACTTGTGTTTTTAGACGAGATGGTAAATATACTTACCAAATAAAGGGATTTGCCACTACCAAAGATGAAATCAACAGTGCCTTCGATATAGCAGTCTTTATATAAATGCTTTCCCTTGTCATCACAGAGGGTATCTTGAAATCCATAGAATTTGACATTATAGAAAGATGCCTTGTCTCCACCTATTCTCAATGCTGCTGCCTGAGCTCCCACCCTTTTACCATCAGGCCTTGGTGCAGAATTCTAATTTAATACGACCAACAAAATTAAGAATTAATTTGGAAATTAATCACACATAAATGTACTTTTATTTCTAATCATAAATATAAAATTATTACCACAATTTTCAAGTTAACGGCACTGAAGTAATCTGATTCCACAATGAGGGTGCCACTATCCACAGTTCCATATTCTGCTGCTGTTCCACCAAACACCAGAACTGGCATGTTATTTGGATCTTCCCCATAGAGGGTGATAAATGGTTTATACATTCCAATCTTGACTTTCTCACTATAATTTCCAGGTGCAAGCGATAAAATAACACGTTTAGTATTTCCATCAGGAATGGTTTTTATGGCATCATTGATAGTCTTAAAATCACCACTTCCATCGCTTTTCAATTTAATCACCTTGGGTTCGCCCTCTGCAGTGACTAGGGCTGGGTCCAAGGCAGCTTTCCGTGCAGTTAGAGGTTGAACAATGCCATCAAACCAACTGTTCAACTGGGCACCATCCGCTGGAATAGGTGCTGTATCCTCAGAAAGAACAATGGGGATGCATAGAAGAATGCCCAATAGAACTGCCTCCACGGCAATACAAGACATAATTTTTCCAGCCATTTTGTGTGTATTTTGATTTCTAATGTACATAAATATTTATAGTAATCTTTGTTACAAGGAAAATTGCAAACCGAGACTGGAGGGCTAACAGCATAGGATGGAGAGGAATTCTCGTTGAAAATTATGGTTGTGAAATTTTTCGGACATTGGCCATTGGCCAAGTGGTCGACTTATTGCTAAAGTCTGAAAAAAGGGGTGAAATAAGTGGGATTATGGATTTGCATCAATGTAGGATTTCAATGTCAGGTAAAAAAAAGAGGAGAACAAACTTCTCCTAGGTTTCACGTTTCACGGAATTCTATATCTAAGAAACTATGTTACATGGACATGGGAACGCATTGATTTAAATTTTTTAAATTCTACATCTATAAAGCGTTTCCTTAAATTTTTCATTTACTTTTTAACTAAAATAAGTCATTTGTTAGTTTTGAGTTTTGTCGTAGAATTCTTTTAAATAAGAGTAAATATTTATTATATTAAAATAACTTTGAATTAAACTATATATCGCTATCGTCAAAAAAAAAAAAAAAAAGAAAAAAAAAAGTAACTATAATAGAGCATCTGACACGATACATGTCACACACGGACGTATCACGCTACTTAGAATGTTTTTGTTTCACGGCTAAGGAATATACATTACATTAAAAAGGGGGAAAAAAAAAAATCGAACACTCCTCAAATACTCTACTATAGTCATTCTCGCTTGTCATGATTTGACGAGACTTTGAAAAACGTTGTTGTTGAAATTGCACTTTGCGCAGCTCATGTTTACTTGGCATTCTAATAATTGCCCGCCATAAATTGGTATTAAGTTATTAACTATTTATTCCATTAATTAATTTTCTTTTAATCAATTAAAAATATTTATAATATACTATTTTTACTAGGTAAACATTTCTTCGTTACTAAAAGTTCTAATGACTGCTCAACGATATTTATGGTATAATAGTTGGGAGAGGTGTAGGCAAACCAAAGTAGCATCTTTTGTTACATAATATTTATGGTAATAAAGCTTAAATTATAATTTAAGTTGATTAAATATTTTTTTTTATAAAATGTACTTTAATTATACTTTATATATTGTGTTTTATAAATTTATATTGTGTCATTATAAATAGCTGAACAAATAGAAATTCTTTCTAAAATAATACTCCCTCCATCCCAATTATATAGGCTGAGTTTCATTTTTCTCTTGTCCCAAATATAGAGGCCGATTTCCTAGTATAGAATATTGTGTTGTGTTCTTTTACCAATATATTTTTATTAAATTTTCCCTACTTAATGTGCCAACTTCTTGAAATCATCCAAATGACAAATATACACATTTCTCACTTGGAAACATGGAATAACTCTCATTTTTTCTTCTTCTTCTTCAAATTATTTATTAATTCTAACAATAAATTAGTTTTATATACTAAAAATTAAATAGGGGTAAATTAGGAAAGATGTTGGCAAAAATTAATTTTCCAATTACATTAAAGAAGATTTCTTAATTCGTGTGAAAAACTAAACAAGCATATATAATTGGGACGGAGTGAGTAAATCACACCTTATGAATTACTTTATGTAACATTTTGCATATTAAGTTTTAATTGTTGAGCTTTAACTTTTAAAAAAAAATTATGTTAAGGATGATTTATGTTGTAAGAATTATAATATTTATTATCTTCTTTTTCTAAATTATAACATGGAATCATTAAGAACTAATTTACTAAGTTAAGAAATATTGAAAAATATAGAAATACTTCATTTGACGCTTTCAGTATTGTTAAAAAAAATATTATTAATTTTTTTTCTAATTAGTAATGTTGTTCAATGAATTAAAACTAAAAACAATCGAAATCAAATTCTTATTCATTTATGGTTGGGGTAATTTTGCAATTTAATTTAATTTTTTTTTTAACAATGAATGCACAAAGTGATACATTGAAAAGACTCGACTAAGGGTTAGTTTATGGATAAATAGATATATGAGAAAGAAAAAAAATTAATTAGATGAATTTGAGATAGTAATTGGACTTCGGGAGATTAAAAAAAATTGGTTTGTTAAGTGTTACACATAATGGTGTGATTTGTTGTTTTAGATTACGGATATTTTTGTCTATTTAGTTATTTCTAATTGCAAAATTGAAAAGTTTATAGCAAAAGTTATTTTTTATTACCATAAATTAAAATAAAGTATTTAATGTATAAATTTGAATATAGTTAAGTACATAATGTAAAGCGTAAAAACACTGCTGGAGAAGGATGCTCTGATTGCACCAAAAAATCGGGCTCAGTATTGAATCAATCACTACAATTTCCAACCAAACCACAAACCCAAAAATACCCAACGGTTGCTACGGTTTCTGTCCAAAGAAAATAACTAAGTATGGAGGATATAATAGCCACAAGGGTTAGCCACAAAAGCTGAAAAAGAGAAGAGAAACACAAGCACCAAGCAGTGGGCATGGAGCAAGGCAGAGAGCACGAAGAGCTGCCTTTTTTTCTTCTAAAAAATGGCTATTAACTTTTTCCTCACCCAGCAACAGCAATGGGACCAATATATAAGGATTGAGTATAAGCTTTTAGGGTTAGAACACAATTAGGCCCAATAGGAAATAGGTGGGCTGTCAACCAAAGCCATCCAAGTTCGGGTTGGGCCATGAGCAATACTAATAAAATTAGGCTACTTCAAATAGCTCAAGTGGATTACGTGACAAGTTTGAGCAATTGTGATGTCGAAACCCATTTAGTCATTTGGTCAATGCTGACTGAAATACTTACATCATCACCCATGATTTACTGGGTATCAAAACTTAACAAATCTCCACCTTGTTTTCTACTAAATCTGCAAGCAACCAAAACAGACAGTTTATACTTGCATAATTAAGGTAACCAATAAAATTGGTATCACAAACCTTAACTCATGTTTCGAACTCGAAACACATACCATACATGCTCCATGCACTTACCAGAGCTAAGATCAAGAACATCCAAGTAGAATCAGATAATCACAGCAATCAATCAAGAGCAAATAAATATGTGATGGAGATATCATATAGGATAACACATAGATCTCTTCAAACATGTTCACACAGAACAACCGATTAACATTAAGTTAATCAACAGGCCAACACATATCCAACAAATGTATAAATAACCTCACAGAAAAGATCTCAGCACACTTATCATATCTTGTTCTGTGTTGCTTCTACCTCGAGAACACATATCTCACCACATCGCTCACCATGCTCACAGACTAATCACTCAAAAACATGTCTAACTGGTAAATCTCTATAGATCTTAAGTTCTTGATATAATCCTCTATCACCACATCACTTCTCCCAACCTACGTGGGTAATTGGTCTCCACCTAACAGAAGTGATAGGAGTCCCTCTCTCGCAGTCCACCTGATCAAGATCTCTTCACAGATAAAGGATTCTAACATTTGATCACCTCTCCACTCGTGATTCAAATGCCACAATCCACATCCCACAGTACAAACCACCAATGTACCCCTAGGCATCTATATTCCACCTTACCAAAAGATATACCGCACACTGTTAATGCATCATAAACTTATTATGCACGTAAACAATTACACCAAATAATAAGATCGCTCAAATTCATGCCAACACACCTATCAAACATATTGAAATACATATAATCATGCAACAGAATTAAGCTATCATACACATGTAGAAATGATTACACACGGATGCACATGCAATAACTAGATTTACACTCAATAAACATCACTAGGGTTATCACTTGACCCAGTAGCCACATTCGCCTCACCTCTTGGGACAATCTCTAATAAAGTGTCCAACCTTACCACAACTGTAACATCTTCTACCACTAGACTTTTCCCATCTTTTGCCCTTCTCCGTATCATCCTCATCACTCGAGTCACTACAACTGTAACACCTTCTACCACTAGATTTGTCCCATCTTTTGCCCTTCTTCTTACCACCCTCATCACCCGAGTCACTACTCGAATCACCATTGTCTTGAGCTCTACCCAAACTCATTTGCTATAACTTCATTCTAGTCCTCATCATATGCAACTCACCACTTCTCTTATCTTTCTTTTTCAACCTTAATCTCCA
This sequence comes from Fraxinus baroniana, assembly GCA_903798355.1. Lineage (NCBI taxonomy): Eukaryota > Viridiplantae > Streptophyta > Magnoliopsida > Lamiales > Oleaceae > Fraxinus > Fraxinus baroniana. The sequence continues at coordinate 1,040 of CAIGRO010109523.1, read as the reverse complement.
TCTCCTTACTCTTAAGGGAATCTATGACAATCTCAGGTGTTAAAATATCCCTACCATACTTGCATTCTTAACCTATCTATATAATCATGCATAGAAAGCAAAATAATGGCCTTATACGTATCAGATACTTTCTTATCACAATTAACGATGTCTTAAACTAACTTGTTAAAAATATTCAAATTGTCATCAAGATCCTTTGAAGGATCCATTTTAAAACTAAAAAACCTTTCAAGCAAGTACAATTTATTTGGAGTAAACTTAACCAAATATAAATCTTCCAATTTTTTCCAAAATCTTTTGGTACAATCAAGTTTTCAAACTTTCCTCAAAACAGTGTCAGACAGGTGTAAAATAATTGCAGTGTATGCAAGTTTATCATATTCTTCTTTTTGTATTTATGTCAAATTTGCAGGAAATTTTCCATTTTAAACAGTGTCAGACAGGTGTAAAATAATTGAAGTGTATGCAAGTTTATCATATTCTTCTTTTTGTATTTATGTCAAATTTGCAGGAAATTTTCCATTTATGGCTTTTGAAATTTTTTGTTGAATCAAAATCTCCTTCGTCTTTTGTTGTTAAATTGAAAAATCTCATTTCCCATTGCAAATTTCAATTTCGAAATGTGAAGACATTTTGAAATGCAGAACAATAAAAAATGCACAAATAGGTCACACAAAGTAATCCTAAGCAACAATATACACCGTTCTAAATTCTCATGGTTTCATAAGATTCAGGATATTAGATCAAAGAAATGTTCAAACAGGTCAAGTCCAAGTGTTCTAATAGGATAATCAATACAACACGAAGATATATAAACAAAAGATTCAAATTTTCACACAATGCAGTCTCACATAGTGACTAAACAACAGTTACAGTACAAACGCAATTACCAACTTGCATTCAAATTCAGCACTTCAAAAAGAGCAATTAGTTCCTAAATTTCTAACACAAGCAATGGTTACTCCTTCACGGTAACCCCAATCCTAATGTCACCCCACACGATGACGTTCTAATGTTGAAATTTAAACGGGATAAGCCAA
>CAIGRO010109491.1:0-10041 GCA_903798355.1 Fraxinus baroniana | reverse complement strand
AGAGTTATTTATAGCCCTATAAATAGGGTATTTTACTTTGTAATAGAAACAAATTTATTATATATAATTTATAATATTCTTCACAAGAATGATAGGGGTTGGCCTTTCCAATCTTTTGTTGAACAACTCCTTGTTGATATGTTTGACCCGGATAATAATTTGACTTTCCTGCATTTGAACTTTTTTTCATAATTCTCTTGAGAAATTAATATCTCTAATTTTGTGTTCTCAGTTTGGGAGGTTCGCCATGGCAGTTTCATGGCCCTGAGAGAGATATTGACCTATCAAGGTGTTAGTGCAGGAATTTTGTCTCAAATGAGCTGCAAGGCTGCATCAGTTTCATATTTGAAAGCTAAAGATGATGAAAATACAGTGAAGAGAGAGAGGGAACTTGATTTTAATCTATTAGTTCCGCTAGAAGCTTTGGAGCCAGTTTTGAAGAGACCAAAGTTGGAAAATGTTTCATGTCCAATAACAGATATAACAACCTCTGCCACTAGCGATGGAGATTTGGACATTTGTGCTAAAGTTGAAATTAATGTTAGTTCCATCAAGGTGGAACTTGAACCTCATATTTATAGCACATGCCATTCTAATATTCATCTGACCGAGGCAAGGAGTTGCACTGAAGACACAGATTCAATAGAGAAGAACATGCTTGAAAATTTCACTGAAAATGCCGAGTTGATGAAATTGGTTAAATGACTAGAAATTCCTGGCTGAGAAATTCTGAATTTCTGCAAGATTGTGCAATTCGTTTCTTGTGTGTCTTGTCCCTAGACTGGTATGATTTTGTTTAATAATATAAACCATTCATAGCTTTTTGTTTATTTTAAAGGTAACTAGAGTAGTTGAAACCGGAGAAGTGAGCCATAGAAGTACCAAATACATCCACTTATGACTTGTAGAAAAAATGTTTTCTTACTTTGGATGTATTTTTCATTATTATGTCAATAACTTGGTTTAAACATTCAATTTATATCTGAATTAACTTTGTTGGACGGGTGTAATCTTACAATCGCATTCGATTGATTCTTGAGTGATAATTATAACGAAGTTTTAATATAGACAATATCTCCTTGTACTTTGTCTAATCTGTTGTTGAATTTCTTCTATCTGTACAGTTTTGGAGACTATGTCTCTGATCAGGTTGTTGCGCCAGTCAGGGAAACCTGTGCGCAAGCGTTGGGTGCTGTGATAGAGTACATGCATCCTACATCAGTTCAAGAGACTCTAAATATTTTGTTGCTGATGCAGGTAAATATTGAGTAGGAATTTTTTTCACACCATAAAAGAGAGATGGTCTTTTGAGGATAATCTTTGTTTTTTATTGCAATATCTTTTTAATTATCGCTTCTGCTTCTTTCAGTGTAGACCAGAATGGGAGATCCGCCATGGGAGTCTTCTGGGTATTAAATATTTAATTGCCGTGCAACAGGTACTATTTGTTTGATGCAATAAATTTATTGTTTTCTGTTTGTGTAATTTTTATTTTATTTATTTGCAGTGATTCTGGTTCTGTTAATATTCATTTCACTCGCTACTTTGCTTTGTATTGTGTTTTGGTTAATCAGATTAACTTTTGCCTTTTAATTGCATGGAGTGTAATGCAGTATGAAATTTGGATTGCTTTGCTTGCACAATATTTTGTTTAGTTTAATATTAAAGTTCTTGCCATTGACTATCGTTTTAATATGCAATCTTGATTGTCTATATGGATGTTGCTGATAAGGAACTCCTTGCATCTTTTATAGGGAATGAGTCTTCTCTCTTGTAACATGTTTCAAAGCAGCTAAATGAATAAGTTCTCTAATAGTTATAGATTGTTAAATTCTGATCATATTAGCTAGAAAGCCAGCTGTCATAGTTCTGCAGTTGATGTCTCTGTTATATCGTTACTGCTACAGAACATGATCGATGACAAGAGCCGAATCATTAATTTCTTTCACTTTTGTGTAGCTGAGATGGTCTTCTTTAGAATATGCCCTGTTTATTATTTTTTTTTTAATAGATAATCCAAAAATTTTATTAATCAAAGAAGAATACACAGGAAGTGTATAATCAACTTAAATAAGAAAGAAAAGACATGAAGTTAGGCAGCCCCTCTATAGGATTACTAGCCACGGCATTAAACCAACTATACAAAGACAGATAAAAGAATTCTCTAATTTGCTCTGNACATGAAGTTAGGCAGCCCCTCTATAGGATTACTAGCCGCGGCATTAAACCAACTATAGAAAGACAGATAAAAGAATTCTCTAATTTGCTCTGTGGTCCGAGTTTGATCTTCAAAATATCGGTTGTTTCTTTCTCTCCACACACACCATATAATACATCCCGGGATAAGATTCCTGTTTATTATTTGATGGATTCATGATCTTTAACTTGTCTTTATCAGCATTTATATTGAAGTTATAGTTTGTCCTCTATGGAAATGCTAAGATAATAGCTCTCTTTAACCTCCAGAAATCACCTCATTAAGGGATGTTGTTCACGCATGTCAGTTTGTACCTAAGATCCCAGGTGCCAAAGTGCTGGGCTGCTTCTATAAATGCTTCTCACAAGGAATATTGATACTAAAAGTTGATCAGTACTGTCCGTATTAGAGAGATATTTAAGCATGTGCCTGCAGTCTCCATTTAATGCCTGAAGTTTCTTTTAGAGAATATATTAATTATGTGAACTCCAAATACTTCGCTATCATTGCATTTGAATTCCTTCTCAAACTGAATGACATATTTTTTACTGAAAACTGTAAGGGCATACCATTGCAAGTCATAACTATTAGAGGAGCCAGTTCTCTCTGTCTCTCCAGTTTCAAGTTCTCTTGTTAATGGAAGCTGTTTTAAAAAAATTCAGATTTGAGCCCTATGTGATTCAACATACACTTGTATCACAGTTTTCTTACAATTCAGCTTATGATTTCGCTCTTGCAACTACACTGGTTAATTTTTCTTGGTATGTTTCCGCTTTATATTTTTGGTAGTTTCAGCATTCTGATGTACGCTACTAATAACAGGAGATGCTCCATGATTTGCTCGACTACATACTTCCCACATGTAAAACTGGGCTTGAAGATCCTGATGATGATGTAAGATCAGTAACGGCTGAGGCATTAATACCAACTGCAGCTGCAATTGTTTCTCTTAATGGTCCAATCTTGCATTCTATTGTTATGCTACTTTGGGACATTTTGCATGACCTGGACGATCTAAGTCCGTCTACCAGCAGGTACTTATTGTTGGCGTGAGCTGTATCAAAATCATACCAAAAATCTGCATTGAGAGATTTTAGCAGCAACTTTGGAAACCTTTTTCTATATACATGGATCTCCCTTAATGCTAGCCATAGAATCTGTATGGTTTAGATTTATACTTCTTCTTTTCCTATTTATATAGAACATTGGTGTAAAGTTTAGTGTATAACAATAAAAATCAGAATTATTCATCCATTCTTTTACTGCTAAACATGGTATCAGAGCGTACAGATCCTCAGCCCTCTGTTATCACAACCTAGCTGACCCTATCCTTTCTCTCACCTCCATGGCGGACACTGGAAGCAAGGATAAACCAGAAGACACACCATCTGTCTCTATTCTTACTGAACTGACCAGTAGAATGGCTGAAATTTTGAACAAAAATCAGTCCCCAATCCCGACTATTGAAACTTCCATTGCACCTATCGGCATCAAGTTGGACGACACCAACTATGCTCTTTGGTCCCAGGTTGTCGAGATGTATATCTCCGGCAAAGACAAGTTGGGATATATCAACGGTGATTCTTCTCCGCCGCCTGAAACCGACCCATCCTTTCGCAAATGGCGTACTGATAATGCCATTGTGAAAGGTTGGCTCATAAACTCAATGAACCCATCACTTATCAGCAATTTCATCAGATTTCCTACGGCAAAACTAGTCTGGGATTCGATTGCCACCACCTTTTTTGACGGAAGTGACACCTCACAAGTATACGACCTCCGACGACGTGTGACTCGACTCCGACAAGCTGGGGGCTCCCTGGAAAAATTTTACACCGACCTCCAAGGACTTTGGCGCGAGATCGATTTTCGTCGTCCAAATCCGATGAAATGTCCGGCAGACATTAAACTTTACAATAGGTGATGGGATCTGGAAACAATGAACATGGAAACAACGAACATGGACCAGGGGCAGTCCTAGCCTCCAAAAGTCTCAAGTTGGCACCCTCCCCTACTGGATTGAATTTCCAAGCCTGTAACAAAGTCTCAAAAATCCGAGCTCCAACAGTTGGCGAGAAATGCTCCCGTTGCGGTGGCACAAAACATAACCGTAAAAATTGCTTCCAACTACACAGTTATCCTGACTGGTGGCACGATCTCCAAGTAAAGAAGCAACGAGATGGAGGACCAGGGAAGGCTGGAAGGGATGGAGGACAAGGAAAGGCTGTTGTTGCCACTGCTGAGTCCCATCTCTCACTTGCTCCACCAATTGACCCATCCCATGCCACTGCCTATCTATCTGACACAGGTACTGTCAGCCATGGTTGCTTTAACTCTCACCAGGATAAAGACCATGGCACCTGGGTGTTGGACTCGGGGGCCTCCGACCATATGACTTGGGATCCCACTGAATTTTCATCAACTTCCCCACCCAGACGTATGAGTATGGCAAATGCAAATGGAGTGATTTCTCCAGTCACGAGTTCTGGCACAGTGACTTTATCACCTAATTTGAAACTATCAAATACCCTCCTTGTCCCATCTCTATCTCACAAATTGTTATTTGTTAGTCAACTGACCACGGAGATGAATTGTGTTGTACTTATCTATTCTACATTTTTTCTGATTTAAGATATTCTCACGAAGGAGATCATTGGGCGTGGTACTAGGAAGGGGGACTTATACTACATGGATGATTTCAGTACTGGCCATGCACATCATACGACTCATACTACTAACAATAAAGAAAGACAAATTTGGCTGTGGCATCGTCGTCTCGGACATCCATCCATTCCGTATATGTAACATTTGTTTCCTGATCTATTTTTACATTTGCAGACAAATGATTTAAAGTGTAATACCTGCATTTTAGCCAAAAGTCATCGAACATCGTTTCCAGTAAGCCATAATAAATGTACTGTTCCATTTGCTTTAATTCATTCCGATGTCTGGGGTCCATCTCCAATTTCAACTATTTCTGGCATCCAATGGTTTGTTATATTTGTGGATGATTGCACACGAATGACATGGCTCTATTTATTGCGACATAAAGATGAAGTGCTAAGCATGTTCCAAACTTTCCACGTTATGGTTCAAACTCAATTCTCAAGAAAGATTCAAACTCTTCGTTCTGACAATGGCGGAGAATACGTCAATCAACGATTTCAGGCGTACTTTCAGCAACACGGTCTACTCCATGAGACCTCATGCCCACAAACCCCTCAGCAAAATGGAATCGCTGAGCGAAAAAATAGACACATCCTTGAAACGGCACAAGCACTCCTTCTTGAAGCTCATGTGCCCCATCAACACTGGGGCGATGCAGTTACTACAGCTGTACACTTACTCAACCGTATGCCATCACGCGTCTTGAATTTCAAAACTCCACTCCAGGCTCTATCAACCTTCGTCACCCTACCCACCATGCTAAAGATTTTTCCCAAGGTCTTTGGCTGCGTGGCATATGTCTATCTTCACAAGAACCAACGTACAAAGCTTGACCCATCCGCTGTTCGATGCCTTTTTTTGGGGTATGGCCTCCATAAAAAAGGCTACCGATGTTATGATCCTACCACCAAATGAAGCTATGTGACCATGGATGTCACATTTCTGGAATCTGATACATTTTACTCCTCCCCAATATCCAATTCTTCCCTTCAGGGAAAGACTCGTGGAGAAGAGACGAATTGGTTACGACTAGATTGGGCGGACACTCGAGAAGGTGAAGTCCCAATCAGTGAAGAGTTAATAGTGCCATCAGAAGAAGATATATCCCCAAGCAAAGAGCCTCCGACATCTGAAACTGAAATTGAAGTCCCCCACTCCTCAGTACTAGACCTACCTCCTGAGAATACTCCTGAGATAAGCATCCCTACCACTATACCATCTGATAATATGGATACATCTATTGGGTATACCTTACCTTTCAGGCACAATCAGGGTAAGCTACCGAATAGATATTCACCAGACGTTGAGGAAAGGAGGACGAGATATCCAATCACTAACTATACATCCACTGAGAAGCTGCCTGAACGTCTCAAGATATTCGCACACACACTATCTAAGTGCCATATCCCTACCAATGTTCAGGAAGCCTTAACAAATCCAAAGTGGACTCAAGCTATACAAGAAGAAATGGAAGCACTAATGAAGAACAAAACATGGAATTTAGTACCATTACCCAAAGGAAAGAAGACAGTGGGGTATAAATGGGTGTTTTCAATCAAACACAATGCAGATGGATTAGTAGAATGATACAAGGCGAGGCTAGTAGCAAAAGGCTATACACAAACATATGGAGTGGACTATCAGGAAACCTTCTCTCCAGTGGCTAAGTTAAATACTTTAGAGTTTTGTTATCTCTTGCAGCAAATCTCGATTGGCCCTTGCACCAATTCGATGTAAAGAATGCCTTTCTCCATGGCAATCTTGATGAGGAAGTCTATATGGATATCCCACCAGGCTATACGGCATCTTCAGAGACGGAGGTGGTATGCAGACTAGAGCGAGCTTTGTATGGACTAAAGCAGTCACCCTGAGCTTGGTTTGGACGCCTCAGCGTAGCAATGAAAAAGTATGGCTTCCAACAGAGCAACTCTGATCATACACTGTTCCTAAAACGTCTAAAAAGCAAAATAACTGCTCTAATAGTCTACGTGGATGATATGATCATCACAGAGAATAACTTGGAAGAAATATCTCGACTTCAGAATCAACTGGCAACTGAATTCGAAATGAAAAATCTGGGAGGACTGAAGTATTTTTTGGGAATAGAAGTTGTAAGATCACGATAGGGGATATTTTTGTGTCAACGAAAATATATTTTAGACCTACTATCAGAAGTAGGATTATTGGATTGCAAGCCAGCAGATATTCCAATTGCTCAGAATCACAACCTTGGAGAGTATCTAGACCACACACCAACAGACAAAGGGAGATACCAAAGACTTGTAGGTAAACTTATCTATCTATCTCATATTCGCCCAGATATTGCTTATGCTGTAAGCGTAGTAAGTCAGTTCATGCATTGTCCAAGTAAGGATCATATGGATGCGGTAATTCGAATACTGCGATACTTGAAATCATCTCCAGGGAAGGGTCTCATGTTTTTGAAGAATGACCACCTCAGAGTTGATGGGTATACGGATGCGGATTGGGCAGGGAATATAAAGGATCGAAAGTCCACTTCAGGTTACTTTACCTTTGTTGGAGGGAACCTAGTTATGTGGAGAAGCAAAAAACAAAACGTGGTTGCATTGTCAAGTGCTGAAGCTGAATTTCGAGGAATGGCTAAAGGACTTTGTGAACTCCTTTGGCTCAAGAAGCTACTAACTGAGATCGGGTTTGGATCTACATCTGAGATGGATCTTTTCTGCGACAATAAAGCGGCAATTGCTATCTCTCAGAATCCCATCCAACATGATCGTACCAAACATGTGGAGGTAGATCGACATTTCATCAAACAAAATCTCGAAGGAAAAATCATCAAATTCCCGTTTGTTAAGTCAGAAGATCAGTTGGCAAACATCCTCACAAAAGCAGTCTCGCGCAGAGATTTCTACAACTCACTAGACAAGCTACGCATTCGAGATCCGTATGCATCAGCTTGAGGGGGAGTGTTGGCGTGAGCTATATCAAAATCATACCAAAAATCGGCATTGAGAGATTTTAGCAGCAACTTTGGAAACCTTTTTCTATATACATGGATCTCCCTTTATGCTAGCCATAGAATCGGTATGGTCTATATTTATACTTCTTCTTTTCCTATTTATATAGAACATTGGTGTAAAGTTTAGTGTATAACAATAAAAATCAGAATTATTCATCCATTCTTTTACTGCTAAACACTTATTTGTCATTTTTTTATTTCGCTGTTTATATTTTTCTTAATTATGGACAGCAAATGCCACTCTTTTCTTCTTCCCCCTTTTTGTCCAAGCTCTAGTTTTATCGCCATCTAGATGATGTGCATTTACTTTGATTTTGCATTGCATTGTTAATAATTGTTGGCCATCTCTTTCTTATTTACCTCGGATATCTAAGCAGCATTTGTTACTGGTTTTTGTTCTGTACCTAGTAAATTGTTAGTGGTGTTGATGGGTCTTTCAGAACTTTCAGCAATCTATTTCATTGCATAGGCTCAAAGGCAATGTGTATGGAATATCATTTTTTTTCACTAATTTGGCTTCTTCTCATTGTTTTACCTAGACAATCCTCAATTTCAAATATGTTTTCTTCTACAAGTTGTTCTCTGAACAGGATGATCACTATTATCTGAGATCCAGTCTAAGGTCATTCATAGAGAAGGCAATTGGATAGAACTCTCTATAATAAATAAGCTTCAGATGTGTTTAGATGAATTGGGGTTTATAATTTTTTAAACTTTTGCAGAATCTATTTTAGACTGTTTTAATATATTTCTCATCCACGCCACAGTTTGGGTTAGGAGGCTTTGGGTATTTATTGACAATTGAGTAACCAAATGTCCGTTTTGCTGAGTTGTATTTGAAGATCTCTTTGGTTTTCTGGTGCTGGATCAATTTCAATCCATTTCCAGAACTCTTATGGTTCTGTAATCTGTTGGTTTTACATGTTTGTTTAAATAGTGCTATACTTATCATTCAATTTTTCACATTGCAAATTACTTGAGATTCTCAAATTACAAGTGTTACTTACTTTACTTCTTTATACCAGGAGCCAATTTTTAGATTGTTGGTGAAGCAGCCATCTAGGTATCTTTGTTAGAAACAACTGTCGAAGTGCTGTCTTTATTGGACTCTTTTAACTTAAGAGGATTGTTCATTGAAGTTTGACTACTTTCCTCCAATGTAATGTGTCCAAATTATTTACTTGCTGCAATACATAGCTTGATGTGCTTATTAGTTGATTTATAGCTTATTTTTTGATCAACTCGGAAATGATTTTTTTTTTTTTTGGGTGTGGGGAACGGATGGTGGGGCCAGATGTGGTGATTCCTGGGTTTTTCTTTGTGGTTGTTTTTGGTGGTTGGGATTGATGAAATGAAACTTTTTTTTTCCTTTTTGGTTCGAGAATAAAAAACAGAATTTTGTAGTTAATAGTCTAATTTTTAGTTCATGAGACTGAATAATCTTTTGTGACATTGTGCAGTTGCGTTCTATCAATTTTACGAGTTCCGTTATTGGATATTTTTAGTGTTGCTTTACCTTTAACCTTTTCTCTTTGAGAATTTGTATTTATGTTGTTTTATGTCCTTATCAAACTCTGTTCACTAGATACAAAATTTCAGCTTGCAAAAATTTGATCACTTAAGTTATGTATGTAAACTTGAAATCCTCATCATTTAACATACCATTTGTTGCATTTTTTAGTATATGTTGGATATTGAGATATTGCTTTTAGATATTTGGATTTCTACTTTATGAGTACAAATATTGTCACTATTGTCAGTTCATGATTGCAAATTGATGTTGTTATCGGCATCAATTTGAGAGGGAATGTCAATGAGATTGAATAAGATTACGAAGAATAAAACATGGTTTAATTATTAGTAAAAAGAAAATGGTTTTATTTAAAGAATTTATAGATTTTTTAGGAGTTAATATAAGAGAAGGAAAAATTAAATTACAGCCTCATATTTCTCAAAATGCCTTAGAATTTCCAGATAAAATAGAAGATTTAAAGTAAATTCAGAAATTTTTAGGATTAGTAAATTATGCAAGGCCATTTATAAGACTTAGGAAAAATTGCAGGACCATTATATGCAAAAACTTCACCAACAGGACAAAGATTTTTTAATCAAGAAGACATAAAATTAGTACAAGAAATAAAAAAATAAAAAAAGAAATTTGCCTGAATTATCTATG
>CAIGRO010109468.1:0-14818 GCA_903798355.1 Fraxinus baroniana | reverse complement strand
ACCAAATGTCTGGCTCCGTCCCTGACTACAGACACCCCCAGCCACTCCATCTTCCCAGCCTCCCTTGGTCCAAATTAACACCCCCACTCAGCTTTCACTACGCCTTACCACGATCAACTGCTTCTCGTGGAAGCTGCAATTCACCTCTCTATTATACGGTCTCAACCTACTTGGCTTTATTTATGGTTCTTCCGTATGTCCACTAGCAGAAATCAATAGTGATGATGTAACCACTCCTTATCCAGACTACATCCACTGGAAATCGCAGGACCAGCTTTTACTACATGCCATCTTTGCCCCTCTCTCTCAAGGTTGTCATTCCCCTTGTTAGTTTAGCTACTACATCTCATGATGCTTGGACTAGTCTCCTAAATTTCTTTTCCAAACTATCCTAATCACATTATTCATCTCAAGGATGAGCTCTCTCGGATTTCTTGTGGTAACCAGTAAGTTGCTGACTTTCTTCTCAAAGTCAAGACTCTTTGCACCCTACCAGTAATGCAGACCTACTGATTTATTGCACCAAGGGCATTGGTTCTGATGCGAACCCACGTAGCAATAGCAGCTACGAAACCCACACAAAATTGATTCAAACCTAAGAAAGTCAAGAATCAATGTTTAAACTTAATTCAAAAATATTGAACCAAATAATCAACACAATCGCCAACAATAATTTGATCCCGTGATTATGAGACTCAAGAACCTCACTCGATTTATTTGAACGCGATAAGAAATAATCTTGATAAATTAAGAATTAATTGGATAAAAAACAAAAAGAAAGCAATAATGCATTGCAATAAATCTCTCCATAGTTTTGTGTTTTACAATGAAAATAATAACTCATTTACATGGAAATTGTGGAATCCCTAAGACCCTAATAAAAACGGAATTAAACTCTAAAAATAACAAACGATATAGCAAAACGATATAGCAAAATATTCATCATTTCACTAATTTTAATTGAGAAAATAGATGAAAAACCTTTTGAGCAATGAAAAATGGAAATAATGGTGAAAATGTCCAAAAAAAAAAATGAAAGGTAATGACGTTTTGCACAATAATAGTGAAATGTGTTGACGTTATGTGCTAATTACCCTAAATAAAATTATGAACGTATTTGATGTTTGATTAAAAAAGTGAGTCTACATTGATGTGAAGACTCAAGAACCTCACTCGATTTATTTGAACGCGATAAGAAATAATCTTGATAAATTAAGAATTAATTGGATAAAAAACAAATAATCAACACAATCACCAACAATACGTTGATCCCGTGATTATGAGACTCAAGAACCTCACTCGATTTATTTGAACGCGATAAGAAATAATCTTGATAAATTAAGAATTAATTGGATAAAAAACAAAAAGAAAGCAATAATGCATTGCAATAAATCTCTCCATAGTTTTGTGTTTTACAATGAAAATAATAACTCATTTACATGGAAATTGTGGAATCCCTAAGACCCTAATAAAAACGGAATTAAACTCTAAAAATAACAAACGATATAGCAAAATATTCATCATTTCACTAATTTTAATTGAGAAAATAGATGAAAAAACCTTTTGCGCAATGAAAAATGAAAATAATGGTGAAAATGTCCAAAAAAAAAATGAAAGGTAATGACGTTTTGCACAATAATAGTGAAATGTGTTGACGTTATATGCTAATTACCCTAAATAAAATTATGAACGTATTTGATGTTTGATTAAAAAAGTGAGTCTACATTGATGTGAAGAGTTGTGTTGAAGATAATCTCTCACGGTTAAAATTCTTAAAACAATATAGTTATTTTTTAGGATATTGTTACTTGTATATAATGGAGTTATATAATGGTTTACATACAAGTGATATGTCAAAAAGATAGTAGAGAATTTTTTATTATTATTAATTGGTTGAATAAGTTATAACTCGATCATATTTCACCACATCATATGTATTTAAATCATTATATACATGTAGCATAACAGTATTGTTTAATATACCTTAACGTGTAAATTGGAGATTTGACTATTTGGCCCATGGGATTAAAATCTAAATTTTAATTTAAGTCAAAATCAATAATTAATTTTAACAACATATATAATGGAACTCACAACTTTTTAATCACACATTTCATCAGATTTTATAAAAATTTACTAAAATTCTTATTTTAATTCCACCAAACAAAGGCTTAAAATGAATATGAAAATGGAGGTAGGTACCATGTGAAAGGAATTGTATCGTATTTATTCTTTATGGGAGTTGAAATGGAATAAATCTAAACGTGCTACTCCAGGCTAAGCCACCTAATAATAAAAGATAAGATAAAATAAAATAAAATTGGTTGGAAGAGCTAATATTATAATTATTGTGAAAACACATGTTATTAATTACAGTATTATGCCCACTAAACTTGAGGGTGGTGGTAACTGGTAAGGTAACTACTCCACATGAATTAGATAATCAGACAACGTTAAATTTATTCTTAACAATAATAACTCTTTTAACATTTAGTGCAAGAAAAATCCATGAGAATAGACAAAGAAGCAGGTCCAAACATGGCCCAAGACCAAAGAAAAATGGGGAAGTTAATTATTCATTATTCAACACCATGACAAAGTTATCCAACAACCCCAACGTCGGATTTTAATATATCAAAACTATCGAAAAAAAAAAGGAGGACATGAAGAATAATGAAATCATCTTACATTGTTTGTGTTGGAGTATTAACTAAAAAAGCGCCAAAATAAAAAGTTTTTCGGATCCTAAAGAATGTATGAATTAAAACGATGTTTGATGTAACGTCTTTTTTATTTTGTATGTAAGGGTTTCTTAGAGGAAAATTTGTTAGCTTAGCATTTTTATTTTTATTTTTTTCTCTCTTTATGGGTTGTACAAAAGTGGAAATTAACAAGTGTGATAAAGTTTATGGTATTATTTTTCCTACAATACTCAGTGGTTTGGATGGAGAAATTTTGTACTTTTTAACCATACATTTTACACGATACATGTAAATCACAAATTATAACTAGTCTAGTCTATAAACTTTGTCACTTATTGGTGTATCCTAAAATTAGAATTTTAGTAAATTTTGATAAAAATTGATGAAATTTATGGTTTAAAAATTGTGAATACCATAAAATGTGTATTAAAATTAAGAGAGATGCTACATGTACAGCTTTTTTATACATTCATTTTGACAGCCCTCTCACATGGGGGTGGGCTCACAATCGCATGTCCCACCCCCATGTGAGAGGGCTGTCAAAATGGCTGTACAAAAAGGTTGTACATTCAACCTTTTTTGTAAAATTAATTGTTAACTTTAATTTAAGATTAAAATCAAATTTTAATTTTTACCAAACAAGAGCTTAATATTCTTCTTTCACTCTCATTTTAGTTTTAATAAGTTCAAGTAATCATAAATCAATAATAAATTTATTTATTTTTCCTTTTGAGATAAACTATGCAATTATGTCGTAACCGTGGAATTAACTTTTTGCATGTTACTTTCACTCTCATAACCTGACTTGCTGTCTACTGATATTCTATGTAAACTGCATGTTAGCATGTATAGTGGACTTTATTGTACAATAAAACTTGTTCTCATCGTTTTAAATAGACAATTGCAAGGATAAATTAAATTTAAACATGTCTATACCACGTTTGAGTGTGCTAGAATTTATTATTTCTTAATTATAATATGTGAAGGTGTCCTTAGCTTTTATTAAATAAAAATAAATTTTTAAAATAACTTTAAGTTGATCGATCAATGATTACTTGGATAGTGGAGTAAAATATTTTCAATTAATTAACAACAACGAGTCTTAATAAAAAGTGAGTAGTTTTGCAGATACTATAAAATATGAAAATAAAAAATAATTTGATCGATGACAAAACTATGAAATATGAAAATAAAAAATAATTTGATCGATGATAAACAAAGTATTAAGAGCAGCCAAACAATCTTAACTTGAGATTAATTAATGACATCAAAGTATTAGAACTCTAGTTAATTTATCAAGTTTTGATAGTATACAATCATAGAGTTGATTAAATTTCATTCACAATGGGGAATGGCATGGCATGTTAGGAAACCAATACTTGATCAAAGGATCGACTATCGACTGAGCTGAAAGGATTTTTCTACAGCATTAGACTAGACAAGCACTATTAAAGCAACATAACGGGTTTCTATTTCATTCCATCTTCTCTACGTAGTCCTTTCCTCTCCCAACTTCACACTTTTTTTTTCCCACCATGGCCAACAACGACTCCACCAGCACCAGCACTACTACAGACACCCCCTGCCACTCCATCTTCCCAGCCTCCCTCGGCTCGGGCCCAAAACAACTCGGACCGAAAAAGCTCGGGCTCGGTTCGAGCTTTTTTTCTCCGGCTCGGGCTCGACTCGTTGACACCACTACGTAGCAATAGCAGTTACGAAACCCACGCAAAATTGATTCAAACCCAAGAAAATCAAGAATCAATGTTTAAACTTAATTCAAAAATATTGAACCAAAAAACCCACACAATCGCCAACAATACGTTGACCCCGTGATTACAAAACTCAAGAATTTCACTCGATTTATTTGAACGCGATAAGAAATAATCTTGATAAATTCAGAGTTAATTGGATAAAGAACAAGAAGAAAACAATAATGCATTGCAATAAATCTCTCAATAATTGTGTATTTTACAATGAAAATAATAACCCTATTTATATAGAATCCCTAAACCTCTAATAAAAACGGAATTAAACTCTAAAAATAACAAGATACCACAAAATAGAGTTTTAACTAAAATAGAAGATTGTGCGAAATTGTGGTTGCATAGTGTAAAATAGAGAAGAATAATGAAATCATCTTACATTGTGGTTGCATAGTGTAAATCTATGCGGTCACATAGATCGACTAGGCTTTTCCTTTGTGGCCTTGATATAGGGGAACGGTCCATCCATTATTTGAATCGAGTTGCTCTATTTCGTTTCATCTTCCATGCCCAACATGAAACTTTGTTCATTTGCTTGCCGTGATCAATGTTTCGTTCATTGTGGCTTCAGCAAGTAGTCACATTACTTCTCAGACTCGCTTTGCTTGCGACCTAGTCATTAGGCATTCCTCAATAATCAATGGATCCTTGCCCAGACTTATCCTCATATCATGGATTACATCAGGTTCTGCCTACAAAGATGTGATCGCTGCACCACTTGGGATAGTGTTTTTCCTTCAAATAATTGTAAGACAAGTTGATAGATTATAAGACGTATCTTCATGATGTCGACAGCCTGTCCATATCCATGCACTTACAATCAATCATGTTCAGTCAAACCCAATTCCCATGCAATACTTTAACAATTTCACTCTCATTCAACCTCATCTCGGTCTTAAAGGCCCTCTGCCGCACCTTGCCTCCTAACTTGGTTCCTTCCCCTAACTCTTAACTTTATTTTATCTAATGTCGTGTGTACCTTCTTTGAAAAATAACATCCAATAAAACTTCCATTAAGTTCTTTCCTTCTTGTTTCATTGTGAAGGATCTCTGCTCCGATTCTAGGAAAAAATGACCTCTATGAATGGCTGACTCTCTCCTCTGCATCCATCTCAAATGAAATACTCTCCAGCATGCTCTATCTCCTTGGTCTCCCCAATAATGTGGCATGATCTCCTTAGTCATCCCTCCAACAAGATAACAAAGGTTTTAGCTTCTTCAAGCCACTTGTCTTTTATCTTCTAAGTTGATGTCTAGGTATAGGTGTGAGACCTATCTTTTTAATAAGAGCCACTGATTGAGTCATGGACTGCTTGAATCATCCCTACTGACGATCAGGGTCCAAATCTCATACCTTCTATTGATGGTTTTAGATATTATCTCATTTTCGTAGACCACTTCACAAAATTTATGTGGTACTTTCCTTCACGACAGAAATTTGATGTCCATTTAATTTTTTTTATTTCTAAATCACAAATTACTTTAAAACAATGATTATAACCTAATACAAGGATGGTGGAGGAGAATACACCGCTCTAAAATCTAGAGTGGGCAAACGTAGAATACATCTTAAAACCCCATCCCAAACTCCTAAACTTAATAGTACTGCTGAATAATGCCATATTTTTGAAACCGAACTATCCCTCCTCCATCATGCGTCAATGCCTCATGCTTTTCAACACCAATGTCTTCTTGATTAATAGAATGCCAACTCCGATTCTAGCTAATGATTCCCCCTATACTTGATTCTTTGGGTCCCGCCAAACTATAATAAGTTGTGTTTTTGGTAGCCTTTACTTTCCATGGTTACAACTTACAACCATACACAAACTCCAAGCTGGATGCCAATCTAACCCTTTTGTTTTAGTTGGCTATTCAGTTACACAGAATGCCTACCTTTGTCTAGACTGCTCTAGCTCTCAAAATATATACGTATGGTCATGTTATCTTTTTGGAAGATATTATCCATTCTCCAAGTCATACAAATCAAACAATTCGGTTTCCTTACTAAGTCCATGGAGTTGCCCATTTGCCTCTCATCACTGCCTCCACTCAACCTTGTTTCCACCCCAACCTCCCTCCCACCTAAGGCGCATCTCATGCACTGCTGCCTTTGGATCGGTCAAAGGCTGCTGATCCACCACAGACCCTATCCAACGATCCTAATGGTTATTTCCTTGGTGACTCGGCCGGTTCGCTGCCCAATGAGTCCTCCGACTCAATTCCCAATCCCCCTTGTTTAGTCCCAATCAGACAACACATCAAATGATAACACGGTCTAAAAACATCTTTCGCCCAAAATCCTCGACTTTACTACTGCACATCATCCTCGCCCTAATTTGGTCGAGTGGTCCTGCGTCTCTCAAACTATTAAGATCCCTAACTAGCGACAAGTTATGTCTGATGAGCTAACTACTATCCTTCAAAACAATACCTAGGAACTTGTCTTACTGACTCCACTAAAA
This sequence comes from Fraxinus baroniana, assembly GCA_903798355.1. Lineage (NCBI taxonomy): Eukaryota > Viridiplantae > Streptophyta > Magnoliopsida > Lamiales > Oleaceae > Fraxinus > Fraxinus baroniana. The sequence continues at coordinate 7,885 of CAIGRO010109468.1, read as the reverse complement.
ATATAATTAGGTGTAAACGAACCATGGTTGCTTCATTTCTCACTATAAGGCCAGACTTGTGTATAAGAGTTCCATTAACAATCCAGTGTTGATTTTTCGGACACTCTTATGTAGACGATCTTCTAGTCACAAGTAATCATCCCAAACTCTTGATTATTTTCTTATTGCTTTGTCTACCCACTTCTCGGTCAAGGACCTCAATCCACTCAATTACTTCTTAGGTGTCTTCCTATTCAGATGGCATATTACTCAACCAATATAAATATATCAACACTATTCTTTCTTAGGCTAATATGGAGAGTGCCGAGGAGTGTATCAACCCATGGCCACCTCTCAATCTCTGACCCTCATTGATGGTTCACCACCTACTGATTCGACTCGCTATAGACAAATGTCTCTCATACTCAGCCTTACGTCTCTTTGGCTATAAACTCTCACGATCCATGCACAAACCCATTGGAAATTATTGGACAACTGTGAAACGTATCATTCGTTACCTCATACATTTAAGAAAAACACCTAATCTTCCCTAGTTGCGTATCTTGATGTTGATTGGCCTAGTAACCTTGGTGATCATTCTTCCACGTCAGCTCATGTTCTTTACCATTGGAAGAATCCTCTCTCTTAAAACTCCAAAAAGTTGAAAACAATGGCTTGCTCTTGTAATGAGGCTGAGTATCGAGCATTGGCCTCTTACTCAACTGAACTTCATTGGGTTAGCAATCTTCTGCACGAGCTCCCGATTACATTTTTACTTAGCCAACAATTTATGGCAATAATATTCGTGCTACTTATTTATCAGTTAATCCCGTGTTTCACTCACACATGAAACGCGACATGTTACCAATGGTTCATTCTCAGTCTCTTACATCTCATACAAGGACCAGCTAGCAGATGCTCCGACCAAGCCTCTTGCCTCACCAACTTTCCCATTACTGCGTCTCAAGATTGGAGTTCAAATGGAAGATCCATCTTGCGGGGATATTAAGTTTAGTATAATTCAAGTCAGGACATGGCTTGAAGCAATTGGATCAGCCATCAACCACCTCGCTGAAGCCTTATTTTGGTTACAATCTAGATTAGTTTGTCTCAAGTTTGTCGTATTCCAAATTTCTATTCAATGCATTTAGATTAGGTCCATCTCTTAGCTCAATGTATTTTAACATAGGTCCTTGTTTGGCCCCCATTATAATGAGTTTTTTTTTTTTTGGGCGGGGGGGTGGGGGGGTCATTATTTGGGAATAATGTATTTTGGAATAGTAATTTTTGGGTGTGTGTGGTTAAAAAAGAGGGAAATTTTTTTGATTTACGGGTAATATTATTTTATTGGAGAATATGTGGTTGAAAAAAAAAAGTGAAAGAAAAATGTATTAAAATTTTAATGGAGGCCAAATAGGGGCTATGTCTATCTCTTGTTACATATACGTTGACTCAAATAACTTGATGATGATCAATTTCAATTTACTTATCTTTTCTGGGCAGGAACAAATAACTTGATGATAATCAATTTCAATTTACTTGTCTTTTCTGAGCAGGAACGAATAACTTGGAAGCAAAAGCAGCTTGATGTACCATGACAAATAAACGAAAAACAAGATATTTTCGCTTACAAGAAATTAAGCACCTTGAAAAGCAATACCCTCCAAGGATCCAACTTGATACAAACATTTGCAATTCCTATGGAAAGCAACTATCTTGTTGCATAGACACCATAAAACAAGAACAGCATAATCCGTTGAGTCATAAATCGAACTTCCATAGATATACCACGAGTGTATTATACAATAAAATACGAAAGTCTAAGTATCGAGAACTTTTATATCTTAGAAGTATGAAGATGATCACTTTAAGAATCCATATTAACTAAAGAACAAAGTTCAATAAAATATCAAGGAATTCATGTACACAACCAAGCCCTTGGACTTCAAAATACCTTAACTCTAACAAAATTGCCTCTATGTTTTACCTCACAACAACATTAGCCAACAAACACAAAAACAGAACAGTAACCACAAAATTTCATGTTTTCAGAGCATTCATAACTTTCTGCAAAGCTTACTTATATTTCTTTCCCATGAAAGCTCAGCATCACCTCTGCGGATCTCTATCTTCAGCTGCTTCAGCAGATCCATTTTCTGTTTTTTCAGTGCTACGAAAAAGAAAGTAACAATGATTTTATTTATTGCAGATATACTTTCAAGGATAAGATTTATACAACTAAAGCATGCATTCAAGGTCATTGATAGTAATCACAACTTCATCGAGTTCTCAAAGCCTCGCTAAAACTAACCAAGTCAATAAAGAGAATAGAGAAAAGGTTGACATTCCAAAATCACCAACGGTGTTTCTTGGCAACACAACAATCGAAAAATACAATATCCTTCTACTTTCCATCTTAAAGGATTTATTTTTATTTTTTCTTTTCTTTTCTTTTTTTATTTTATTTATATAAGAGGGTATAATGGTCATTTTATGTTAAAAATTGGTGAAAATGACGTTTTGCGCAAGTAAACGCAAAGGTATGGACGTTCTGCATCAAAAAATCAAACGTAAGGACGTTTTCCACAAAANGAAAGAGACAAGATTCGGTTCAGATACCATAAAAATAAAGAAACTGTGATACCCTTTCATTTCTTTGTATTTTCTCTTTCATATTCGATTTCTTAATTTGTCCCAACAAGACTTTCTAGAACCGGTCTAAATATCAAGTGAACACAGAAAATAATCTAAGGTCCACCCCCCACTAGCACATGTAAGCAATGAGTTTGAAAAGTTCCTTCTCAGCTAGGTTAGTTGGGAGTCTATCAGATCATCTGGTTGTTGGTCCAAAAGGAAATTGAACATAGCTGTCAATAGGTTTTGTAGACCAGCAAGTCAATTATAGAATGCCGACTGCAAGAATTGAATTAATAAGGATCTCTAAATATCCAATACAGATACAGTATATGAACCCACAAGACCTCAACTTTAATGTACTCCAACAAACTAGTAACCAGACAACAAAGATTCATTGGCCAGAAACTGTAATGCTTGTTAATAGTAGTAACTAGAAAGTTCCACAGTAAGCAAGAAAATTAGAGTGAATTGAAAAGAAACCAGAAGAAAGCTACCCATGCTTGCGGAGATTCTCTTATAATTTAAATAAACAATTTAGACGCTACCACTAATACCTATACTTTTGAGAGTGCATTATGTATGTTCAGTATCAGCATATCAAGGGAAGTTGTCGTGTCATGATAAGTTTAAAAAATTATTCGAAGAACTAAAACTGCTACGCATCATATTCACAGAACACCCCCAAGATAATAATTCAGATCAACCAGTAGGCACAAGTACAATCCGGCACAAAATCAGAAGCTAACTAGGAAAACACAATCCAAATTGTCAAAAATAAATTACCTATCAAAATTAGAGCAATTCAATCAGGTTAGTAACACCCTAAAATGTAAACCATTAACCAAAACAGATATTCATCAGAATTCTTATCTCTTTGGATTAAGTGGTTGGAGACGGGATGAGAATTTACAGACTCAGGCTTCCTCCAAGTCTTCTCAGCTCTATCCTCTTGATGCAACCTCTCCCTCCCATTCCCACTCAAAAAGCTTCTCTTCGAGGCTGCCAGACCATTAGGAGACCCTGCAGCAACCTCCTTAATCTTTGTACTGTCTAGCTTCTCCTCAATCTCTTTCAAATCTTGCCCCTTCTCCTTCAACACCTCCTCCCTCGGCCTCGCCTCTCCAAATGGATTATTCCCCTTGGGCTTCGCTACATTCCCATTTTCACTCTTCTGTCCTTCACCCACTGGCAGTGTTCTTGGCTGTAAATTCAACCTCGGCCTACTGGCACGCACTCCAGTCCCCTCTTCCCTTTTCCTGACCCAAGTGTCAGAATCGGGGCTGTTCAATTCAAAACCTCCCTTTTTATCTCTCAAACTATCAAATGCTCCACCAATTCTCCGTCCCTCCTCCCTTTTCCTGGCCCACCTATCCGAATCAGCACCGCCACTATCGGATTCAAATCCAAAGCCACCTCTTTTTTCAAATCTTCGAGGCTCAGTGGGCATATAGTTCTTCTTGGAAGACCAATTGTCGGACTCGTCAGCCCTATTTTGCGAATCAGAGAAAAACCCTCCTCTATCTCCTCTCCTTCTTCCATCAAATCCATCACTAACGATCGATTTCTTCCCCTCAGCCCAATTGTCCGTCTCGTCAGCCCGAGAAGGCGCAAAATCTCGATTCGAATCACCACCAGAGCTTCCCTGTCGACGATGCTGCTCAACCCTAGCCGGCCGGTCATACGAAGAAGACCCATAAGATTTAAATCCTCCACCTAGCTGGTTTCGATCAAGCTCATCTGCTGAGCGCTGGCGGGGTGCGGTGGGGAGGTTTAAAAGCACATCAGGAGTAGGGCCCTTGTTGGCACTGTAGCTGGTGAATTCCTGTAGAGACACTGTTTGGCCCTTCTTCTTTTTCTTGGTCTTTGTCGCCGCGGCGGCAGCAAGTGATGGGAAATCCGACGCCTCATCGGCGCTGCCGATAGAGTGTCCGTCGATAGAATCTTGTTTGTGTTGGTGGAGGAGCTCCGCCTCGTTTTCCTCGGAATCCAAAGCCCAAGCACCTGGTTTGCCCCATGCGCTCGCCATTGCTGAAACCCTGTTCGTAGAGTATAGGTTTTTCGTAGATTTGGTTTGGTTGGAAGCGAAGGCTGATAAATACCGTTTCTTGATCTGATTAGGAGTGATCAGCGGTTGAGATTAGAATTAAGCCATTTGTACACTATAGCTTACCCTTTACCTTACCCGACCCCACCGCCCCTCTCACAATGTGGGGGGACCCGAGGTGAATAAAATAATCACCGGACCCCCCCTTGTGAGGGGGAAGCGTGGGCCCGAGTAAAGCTACATGTAACCCAAAGGGTACATGTAGCATAACCGTTGAGATTAAGTGTAGTTTTTGGAGTTTTAAAGATTTTCTTTTTTTTTTTTTTCAGATTTTGGAAACTGAGAAGACTGCCAGCTGGCCAGCGCTGGATGGCTGACACGGTAGTTAGTATTTCGTGGGGATCAAGGTAAGATACCGCATAAATAGTTTGGATTATTATTTCCTATTTCATAAGAGAATGAAAAATATCCCTTAAATCCTAACTATGTTATTTTAATAAATATTACCAAAAAAAAATACATTTGCTTTCCACGTTATTATGCCTGGTTTGATGGAGATTGAAATCAATTTTGATAAAAGTTGATGAAATATATATTTGAAAAATTGTATATCACATCAACTCAAATATATTGTTATCTCATTTCCGCCACTTTTTACTTTTCAGAATAAATTAGTTATTTAGGGTGTGTTTGGGCCACATTATTTTGGAAGAATGTATTTTGAAATAGTAGATTGATGAAAAATGTGTGGTTGAAAAATATAAAAATTCAACATGTGCCCCTACCCCTCATCTCATCGGCTTCTTTGTGTTTACTATAATGTGTTACTGTGACGGTCAAAATACATGTTGTATGAAGTTTGTCCCTTCAAAATTCTAAATAAGCAAGGTAAACAATAAATACACAAGTACGACAAATATTTTCCCCACGTCCATATGATATTTGTACAAAAATCGTTTTTAGAGACAATATGTGTTAATTAATTATTGGGTTAAAGATGAAAGTGTAACAAAAAAGTTGGAAATATTAGTGCAAAAGTGGGCAAAATCTGAAGACTTTCACTACGACTCCGTATAATATACAACATTTTTCATTTTCCAACTTTTGTAGTGTTTGATAGGCAAAATTTGTCCCGAAAAATCTTTTCTACCTTTCCTCATTTTCCACATTTTTGAGGAAAATAAATTCTTGATGTTTTAGTTGGAAAAAATTCCCCCACCCCCCACCCCCCACCCCCACTTATTTTTTTGCAATTGGAAAGAATTCTAGACATAGTGGTAAAAAAAATTTATCACTTTTATTGACAATTTACATACAAAATAAAGCCAAAAGAATAGTATTCTAGACCCAATTGGTAGAAAAAATTATCACTTTAATGGACAATTTTCATAAAAAAACGAAGTCAAACGGACACCAAAATTTCAACAATTTTCAGGTAGAAAATTATACAAATCAAACACAATTAATTATAATTTTCAGTAAAATAATCTCTAGACAAATCAATTCCATGTAAAACATTTGCTTTCCACATATTTTCCACATGTACAATCAAACGGACCCTACAATTAAAAATGTGGTAAAATTAACTAGTAATGTGGTGTGAATATAATTGAACAACCTAAAGTGGAAATTCATTTCCATCATTGTAACAAAAGAAATAATTACTTGGAAGCATTTTAAATATTTTCATCATATTATCACTTTGGTTATTTCTAATTAAAATTATAATCTTGAATAGAAATATACTTCACAAGCAGTTTGTGTATGTAGGGGACTCGACTTTTCCACCATAACATGACGTTCTTACTTTTTTTATGACAAATTGTTTCATTTCCTTTTGACATGCCTTTAGTCTCATAAAATTTTGTTCAAACATATCGTACCCTCATGGAAACACACACAAGGCTACAAACAATGATTTTGAAAAAATCCGTTACGACATATTCAACTCGTTGAACTTTAGTTTGATTTTGTGATTTTGAAGAGATTTACAGCCTTAAAATCATTAAAAAAATTGAACCGAGGCTAACAAGTAGAGATGAGAACTCGAATCATTTTTTTTTCTTCTTTTTTTGGTTATCAATGTCTAGCGAGTCATTATTTAGTTGATATATTAACTATTCGAAATTTATATGCGTGCCAATGTTAGGGAAATCAAGTTGGGAAACTTACAGAAATACTCTTGAAATTCAGAGGCCTTTTGAAAAGTCATATGAAAAGTGTTTTGAAAAAAAAAAAAATACTATTTATGGTTAAGTGTTACATTCTCTATTTCAAATATTAAATTATCTTTGCTTTAGTTGCATTAAATATAAAAATAATTCAATAAATAATAGGAATAAAAAAAAAGTGTCATAAATTTGGAAAAGCAATAAACACTCAAAAAAGTGAGAAATGACAATCAAGATCCTAAAATAGAACGGGTGGTGATTGATTTTTTATTTATTTATTTTTTTTTTACATGTGGTCTTTTTGTGATTATGATTCACTTCATTTTAGGAACACGACAATTTATAATTAGGAAGTGATAGAAATTCAAAAAAGTGTGATAATAAAAGTGAAAGAAATTCAAAAAAGATAACAAAATTTCAAAAATAATGACAGAAATTCAAAAAAGCGACAAAGAGGAACTCCCATCGAAACCTTATATAGATACAATGATATTTTGATTTTCTTCAACATGTTATCTCTAATGTTAAAGGATAGTAACCTTTTTTTTTTTTTTTTTTTTAAGAATGTCTTGCATATGGCATACTTTCCCATTGTGCACAAATAGCTTTGATTCATAAATTGGGCACAAATAGTTCAGTTGTTAGACCAACACTTGATATAACTAAATCAATCAGAAGAGATAATATTCAAAGAATTAAGAAAGAAAAGAGGAAGAATTATCCAAGTTCGGCTATGAAAACGGCTACTTCCAAGTTGTGCTCTACTTAGGAAAACTCTTGCACTTAAAGATTACAAGCATGGACGGATGCAGAATTTTATACTTATGAGGGCACAATCAAACTTGCAAAGAAGTTGAGAAAATTTTACAATCTAAAATCTAAAAAATTCATACCCCCATGTAATTTTGTATACGAAAATTTATATGGGATATGACTTTTTCGGATGTAAAATTTCGAAAATTTTTGATGTCATATTTTGTATAAAGTTTCCTAATAAAATGATGAAAATTATATGGAGAAGTTTGTATTGCAAAAATAGTAAATATTAATGAAA
>CAIGRO010109464.1:0-12291 GCA_903798355.1 Fraxinus baroniana | reverse complement strand
ACCACGCGTCACTAAAATAGATTATGAATTTTTTTAATTAGCCAAATTTACTTTAATTAAAAATTTTATATGCCAAATCTAATTGTGCAATTAAGACATGGATGTTGAATGCCTTGGAACTTGAGATTGTTGCTTCTGTTGGTTTGGCCTCAACTGCTAAGTAGATGTGGAATGCCATCAATGAGTTGTTTTCTAATGATGGTAACAATTCTCGTATCTTTTCTTTATTTCACCAACTTGTCTGTAATAAGCAAGGGGGGAGGTCTCTACCAATATTTTTTGCTATCTATTGAGGTATTATCAATAAATTTCATCTACTTCAACCTCTCTTTGCTGATCTTGAGACTCTGAAACAACAATGGGACAACCTGTTTGTATGTAATTTTTTGGTGAATCTGATGAGCAATATTTCAATCTCAGGTTTAGTTACTTGGAGACCATAACATGCCTACACTTCAATCCGCTTTCTCTCATCTATAATCTGCCTATAGACCTTATCCTCTCCAAGTTTCACAAGGTGCCTTTCTTATTCGCACAGAAAGGGACATCGTGCGACAGTNATAATCTGCCTATAGACCTTATCCTCTCCAAGTTTCACAAGGTGCCTTTCTTATTCGCACAGAAAGGGACATCGTGCGACAGTAATCTGCTCCGCTAAACCACCTTCCGTCTTCTCTCGATCGTTTCAGGACGAAATAAAATTTGATTACAATTTGTAGAAAGCTTGCAACATAAAACTGAGATGTATTGAAAGTAAATTGATCATTGATTGCTTGAAAGCTAGCAATTACAATTGAAAAAAGCAGAAAATTACAATGGCTAGTGTAGGGGGCGAACACTAAAAAGCTTGAAAGATGTTTGAAGACTAATACCCCATATAATAGCTTGCGGAACAAAAACCTAAATGATAGGAGTAGACGTTTAAATGACGAGGAATCACACTACACATTTACCAATATCGGAGCTATTTTCCAATTGAATAAACTATTACAATGAAAAGGAAATTACAACTCAAACTTGAACTAATATTTACAATGTGCGGTCAAAGTTGGAAAAGCTGGGGCTGTGATAGGGTCAAGGGGCTTAAATCAAGTTATGGTCATTGTCATTCTTCCCCATTTGTTTTGGCGATGTCCTCGGAGCTATTAATGAATGATATGCTTCAATTAATAATTTGAAGGCTTCAAGGCCTTTTTCGCTTTCCCAAGTATTCTCCTTACTGCTGCATCCACTTCATTTAATCAAGTACTCTTGATGATATTTTCTAGAAGCTCGAGTAATTCGATGGTCAAGAATCTCTTCAACAGCCTTCTTTCCGGCTCTTTTTAGTTCAAACACACGTCATTTTGGTTCATTTTTAGATGTGTCCTCATTGTCGGCAAAGTATGCCTTGAGTACAGCAACATGAAGGACCTTATGGATTTTACACCAAAAAGGGAGTGCAACTCTATATGCGACTCTTCCAATCCTCTTCACGATAGGTAATGATCCAATATATTTTGGCACCAATCTTGAGTCTTTTCCTCTTGTCGGTTTATGATAGTTTTTGTCAGGGAGTTTGACCATTACCAGATCTCCAACATTAAATTCAAGAAAATAGTGCTTTAGATCTATAGATTTTTCGTACCGTTTCGGAGCTTTCTCGAGACAGCTCCTAGCAATTTCAATATTTCATTTCCACTCTTGAGAGAAGTTTTTTGCTTGAAAGGACTAGGTATTTTGATCGATATACACAGTAAAATGGAGTAACGATTGCTGGCTAGTAGCAATCTTTAAAGGACTCTTATTGGTAGAAGAGCTCTTTTGGGTATTGAAACACATTTGAGCCGCATCCAAAAGTTTCACCCAATTTTTCTGCGAAGTAGAGATAAAGTACCGAAAATATTCTTCTAGTATAGAATTGAAGCTCTCCGTCTATCTGTCAAATTTTGGGTGAAAACCAGAGCTCAAGCTTAAAGTTAAACCAAGAAGTTAGAACAACTCGATCCAAAATATGCCAGTAAATCGAGGATCCCGATCACTGACGATGTCCTTAGTCAGTCCCTAGTATTTGACAAAATGTTTGAAGAAGAGTTGAGCTATCTTTTCAGCTAATACATACTTGGGTACTACGATGAAAGCAGTGTTCTAAAATGCGCCAAAATGCGCCGCCTAGGCGCGATGCGCACCAAAAACGCGTCGAATTCGGCCAATGCGTGTAAAAATATGTTTGGTTCTAAAATGCGCGCGCCTAGGCTGGATCAGGCGCGCCTAGGTGAGATTAGGCTCACCTAATCCCGCCTAGGCGCGCGCATTATCTCGCCAATCCCTTTTTTTTTTTTTGTTAAATTTTTTTTTATGATATATTAAAAATCTATTTTTTATATAAAAATATATTTAATACCTTAAAATAATTAAAATAATATTAAAAGTACGAAACGCATTATGACGCCTATTCTCTGCATTAACACGCTTAAACTTGTGATTCTTGATTCTCGACCTCGACGCATCGCAACGCATTACGCATTTTAGAACACTGGATGAAAGTTGCATACTTGGATAGACGGTCTACCATGACGATGATAGTGCCAAAATTCCCAACCTTTGGCAAACCAACAATGTAGTCCATCGATACACTCTTTAATGGTCTAGTTGGGACGGAAAGGGGCTCTAGGAAGCCTGCCTTTTTCTAATGATCTGTCTTATCTTGCTGATAAACAAGACAAGTTTTTACATAAGTTGCAACATCGTCCCGCATTTGAGCCCAGTAGTATACACGTTGTAGTAGTACAGAAGTGTGTTTCTCTCTGAGATGCTTGCCAAAATTGTGTCGTAGCATTCTGTGATTAGTGATTTCCCAAAATCTCCACCTTTAGGAACATAAAGGCAATCTCTCTTAGTCTAGACTAGGCCTTCATCAAGCCAGAACTGACGAGTTTTTCCCTGCTTAGTGAGGTCTACTAAATATTGAGTAGTCGGGTCATTATTCAAAAGTGCCCGAATTTGGTCCCTTGTGTTTGTAGTAACTGTGCTCCCTGAAAGAGCAGCCATAGAGCAAATGGTGGCCAAGTCAGCCCGATGACTGAGAGCATCGGTAACATGATTGCTAAATCCAGGATAAAATTGAACCCTAAAAAAAGTTCCGTCAACAAGCTTGCTTGCTTAGTAGTTTCGGTTATGACATGAAGTGACTAACCGCAGTGTTATCTATCTTCACCATAAATGGAAAACCGAGCAAATAGTGACGCCATCCCCTAAGGCAATGGACTACCGCCAACAACTCCTTTTTGTGCGTCCAATAACGACATTTTGCCTGATTTAGCTTTCGGCTCTCATACGCTACCGGATGTCCTTCTTGCATAAGGACTCCATCAAATGAAAAGTTCGAAGCATAGGTATGCACTTCGAAAGGTTTAGTCATATCCGGTAAGGCTAATACCGGGTTCATCCACATAGATTTTTTCAACCTTTCGAAAGCACTTTGACATTGGGATGATCAATCCCAATCCTTATCCTTATTTGTCAGCTCGGTAAGTGGCATGCAATTTCTGAGTATCATTTCACAAATCTTCGATAGTAATTGCATAACCCGATAAATGAATGCACATTGTGGACATTCTTTGGTGGTTGCCAATCTTTGATGGCTTTAACCTTCTTCTCATCCATGTGTATGCTGCCTTGCTCGATGATGTGACCCAAAAAACTGATAGACATCTCAGCAAATGAGCATTTGGACGGTTTGGCATAGAGTTTATTCTCTTGTAGCCTATTGAAAACCCACCTCACATGTTGTACATGTTCCTCCAATGTGTCGCTATAGATAACTATATCATCCAGGTACACCACCATCCGTGAAGTACCTTATTCATCATCGTACAAAATGTTGTTGGCGCATTTGTTAAGCCAAAATGCCTCACTTTGAATTCGAATGCTCCAAATCTGGTTACCACCGTAGTCTTTGCTTTGTCTCCCTCCTTGATCCGAACTTTTGTTGGAGCGTTTGTCAAGCCAAAAGGCATCACCTTAAATTCAAAGGCTCCATATCTAGTTACCACCATAGTCTTTACTTATTCTCCCTCCTTGATCCAAACTTGCCAGTATCTAGACGTAATATCAATCTTTGTATAGCATCTAGCCTGACTCAGTTGATCGAAGAAATCGATGACTAGCGAAATAGGATAACTATTCTTTATAGTGATCTTGTTCAAGTCCCAATAGTTGCAGTACATTCTAAGAAAACTATCGACCTTTTTCTAAAATAGCACAAGAGCTCCATATGGTGACCTCACAGGCACAATAATCCTACTTTTCAACATTTCTCCCAATTGTTTCCAAAGCTCTACAAGCTTCAGTTGAGACATATGATACGGTGCCCTAGAGGGAGGTTTGGCACCAGGAATAAGTTCAATCTCATGATCAATTGCCCTCCTTGGTAATAATTCTTTGGTAACTCATTCGACATGATATCTTCAAATTCCTTAATGAGCCTTCTGATAGGTTTTCGAATAGGGCCAGTCAACTCTTCGATATCCTCTAATCGAAGAGTGCACATGGGCGAGATACTCTTCTCGCCTACTTTCCCAGCTTGTGTAGTGATGACGCACATTTTACTATCCATCATCATTAACGAGTCAGAATATGGCAACATTGATGTCTTAGTATCCCTAAGAAATTCCAATCCCAGAATGAGCTTGAACTCATCCGTCTGAACTGCTGATAAATTTATCCTTCATTCGAAAGGACCTGCTTTGATTGACACCGATCTTGCTACTCCAGCTATTGGTTGAGCAGCAGAGTTGATTGCCTTGACTTTTCCACTACCATTTATGGATTGGAATCTTATTTCAACTTTCTTCAATTGATCTGATTTTTTGACAAATTGCTTTTGCATTTTATTAAAACTTTTGTTGGAATTATATTTCCAATTTGAGGTAACTGTAGTACCTCTGGACTTCGTGTTGCATTTGATTCACTTTTAATTTTCTATTCTTGCAATTTCATTCAAAATTGCTTGGAGTTGGGTATAGCAAGAATTTGATTAATGGGTACTTGTGAAATTTTTTTTTTTTGGGATTTGAGTAAATGGAATTATTCTTGGACTATATTCAAGTTTCTAATCTTATGTGATTTTCTTGGCACTCTGTAGGTTGGAGATTTTTTATTGTATGAAGTTTGATGAGTGGGTTGAGAATGGAATTGCACCTGCTATAAAATACAATTTAAAGCTATATGAAGAGGTTTTAAGCTTGGGATTCAAAGTTATATTGTTGACTGGTAGAAGTGAAAGGCATAGAAATATTACGACTTATAATTTGATCAAGGTTTAATTCATGATTGGGATAAGCTCATATTGATTTGAGGTGAGTATTTAAATTGTTCAAATACAATTTTAGGACATGTTGGTTTCTTAATCCTTTTAGAAGGAACCAATTTTTAGATTTTCATGAAATAATCTTATTTCTTGTTTCCTAATCAAGAAAGGTTTGTTTCACTTTTTTTTTTTTTTTTGGGAAGGAGGGCAGTACCTACGAGAATTTATTAATATATCATCACTTGTGGCAGAGGAATACCGTGGTTACAAAATGAAATGAAACAAAGCTAAAAAAGGAGAAGTACAACTTCCCGTACTGCAGAAATAAAGTAAAACAATAAAAAGGAAGTATTACTTCCCTTACAATAGAATCTCATTACAACTACGAAAAACAAAAACAAGATAGGTTACAATTATCCAAGCGGATGCAACCAACAGAATAAACATGAAAACTGGAGATTGATTATAAGAAGTCTGAACTACCTTGAGCTCCAAGTCGCACTAGTGAATTTGCCACCTGGTTAGCTTCTCGATAAATATGCAATACATCAATAGACATAACATGAGCTAGGTCTAAAACATCCTCCCAAATGAGACAAATAGACCAAGGTATGCTAGCTTGATGATGAAATCAATGTACCACCACATTAGAATCAGTTCCTATTGCAACCCTTTCTATGCCAAGGACATAACATATTTGAAGGCCAATTTTTAGAGCTAAAACCTCTGCTAAAGTGTTGGTTCCAACCCCTAGAAAGTGATAGAACCCAAAAATAACCTTCCCCTCCACCACAACTAGCCGGTCTTGGATTACCAGCACTTGCACCATCAATATTAAGTTTATAACAACTATGCTTTAGAGGGAACCATTTAACCAGGAATGGGATTTTTACTCGTATTGGAGCCGTAGAAATGTGCAATATCTTGTGTTGACCCGCCAAAATGAGTGTTCCAAAGTAACATAATAGACTGCCAAGAAATATTTGTAGGCACGCGAACCCCAAATAAATTACCAAAATATTGTCATGCCTGAAGAGCAATAGGACTGTTAGCAAAAGTATTCTTCACGTCCCAGTGGACAATATTGACATTTGGAAACAATAGGAACCCCACAACGCATAACAACTTCATCCACTGGAACCACATTCCGCCAGAGGCGCCGACAAAAAATAGAAATTTTTGGTGGCATATTAGAGTTCCAAATGATCTTACACGGAAGACCAAAAGTTTTAGTAGATATGATAAGAGACCAAGCTGAGCTTGTAGAGAATAAACCATTGCTAGAAGGGCACCGAATTAATTCATCAATACCTGTGTGGTGTTGGACTTGTGAACGTTGGATATCCTCCACTAAAGCTGAGCCACCCAAAGAAAAAAGATTATCCAAGTTCCATTTGCCATTTAAACCTACATCAAGAAGTCTTAAATTTGGGGAGTTGATAGTCCAACCAAGTGCAGACAAAATACCCGAACCCCTCCAGTTGTTATACCAAAAAAGAGCACGACCATCTCGGATCAACCATCTTCTATGTTCTAAAATGAATGGGATGTGATGTGTAAGATGTTTCCATATAGATGAATCTTTAATACTTACAAGAATGTTGACCACGTCAAGGTGACGACTGAGATACTTTGGTCGCAAGAAATCAGCCCAGAGAGAGTGCGAAGAAATAATCCTCCATGACATTTTACATTGAAGTGTCTTGATCACATCAAACAGACTGCGAATACCTAAACCTCCTTCCTTTTGTGGATAACAAATGTTATTCCAAGAAACCTAATGACGTTTAAAACCATCTTCCGATTCTCCCTAAACAAAATTGGTAAAAAAAGCATGTATCTCTTTAACGACTTTTATGGAGGGTGATTATAGAAAATAAATAGATAGGTATAGAACTTAATACTGATTTTATCAAAGTAAGCTTACCACCCATAGATAGAAGCTTTCCTTTCCAACCCCCTAATTTTTCCTGATTTTATCCAGTATTAGGGTGAACATGGTGGATGTGGGTTTGCCGTAGTGTAGAGGGGCTCTAAGATAAGTAAACGGAAGGAAATTCTCTTTGAATCCAGTAGTAGTTGCAATGATATGCTTTCTAGACGTAGCAACACGCTTGTGTACTATAAAGGAGCTCTTAGCCACATTAATTAACAACCCAAATATCGTTTCATAGTGTCGGAGAAATCCCATTAAATTATTAAGGCTACGTCGAGTGCCATTAGTAAACACCAAAAAATCATCTGCATAGAGGAGGTGTGATATGGGAAAACAAGTATTAGGTACCTGATATGGAACGATACTACCATCTTCCTGAAGCTTTGTAAGGCCCCTACTGAGAGGTTCTTCGCTAAGAATGAATAACAATGGAGATAATGGATCATCTTGCCTAAGCCCACAGGATGGAGTGAAAAATCCATCTAAAACACCATTGATTTTAATTGAAAACCATGGTGAAGAAATAGCATTTTTAATAAGGGAGACCCAAGCATCTGCAAAATCAAATGCCTTTAACACTTCTAACAAGTAGCCCCAAGAGACCCTATCAAAAGCTTTTGCCATGTCAGCTTTCATGATCACAACACCACGGGAATGCTTTTTCAGATTTTGAACTAACTCCTGAGCCAACGTAACAATTTCAAATATCATTCTACCAGTAACAAAGCCACCTTGATTTATAGAGATTAATTTAGGTAAAATCATAATCAAACGATTGGCTACCACTTTAGATATGATTTTGTAGAATACCTGACATAAACTTATAGGTCTATAATCCTGAAATGTCTTGGGATCTTCAGATTTAGGCACCAAAGCAATGATAGAAGCCCCCACTATTTCATTCAGTTCTTTGCCCCCAAAAAGTTCCCGAACTGCTGTAACAATATCTTCAGCTACCACTGGCCAAGCATGAATAAAGATAGAAGAAGTAAAACCATCAGGCCCCGGAGCATAATCTTCAGAGATATCACTAACTGCAGCAAATACTTCTACATCTGAAACTTCCTTCAAAAGCATATCATTATCAGATGGAGTAACTAAACTTGGTATAAGAGGTGTCGTCTCCCTGTAGTCGGTTGTAGAATTATCATAAGCTTTTAGATGTTTTCTAAAGTAGTCAATAGCAGCTTCCTGCAAATCATCTTGGTTAGTAAGAATACCAGCCTCAGTATTGATACTGCAAATCATGGCTTTCAATTTCTTTTGCCTAGCAGATGCATGGAAGAAGGCAGTATTCTTATCCCCACAAGACAACCATTTAATCTGTGATCGTTGCCGTTTATAAATTTCTTCCTGTAGAAGTAGTCTGTCCAACTCTCCGTTTAGGTCTGTGAGATTAGCATCTAAAGTGTGATCAGATTGCACACTATTTTCAATAATAAGGATTTTATCACGAGTTTAATTAATTTTCTGAAAAATATTCCCAAAAACAACTTTGTTCCAAAGTTTTAAAATAGCATTTAATCTCTTCAGTTTACAAGACACCCGAGCTATACCAAAAAGAGAGCAAGGCCTCGTCTAGGATTCTATCACCACAGGGAGAAAAGCTGAGTGTTGAACCCACATCCTTTAAAATCTAAAGCACACGGGCCCCTTATTATAATCTTCATCTATACGTAGTAGAAGGGGTGCGTGATTAGAATGGTTTTGCTCAAGATGCACCATCATAGAGTCTGGAAACGCAACCATCCAGTTATTGTTAACAAGAGCTCTATCCAGACACTCCCATAATAACGAACCATTCCTATTATGATGCCATGTAAATCGAGAACCTGTGAAAGGAATATCAGACAGCGAATTCGTATCAATAAATTGCACAAAATCTTGTTTAGCAACCCGTAAAACTGGAGCACCTCCAAGCTTCTCCTTATTAATTTACATAGTATTAAAATCAACTATCAACGTAACATGTAAATTAGTAGACAAGATTGGCAAAAGGAAAGACCAGAGAGTTCTCCTCAACAAAAAATCACATTTAGCATACACAACCACCAACACAACAGTGACTCCTTTCCAATCTAATGTGACTGCAAGAAATTGATTAGTAGCTCCCAGCAATGTGAAGCTACGATTACCAGGAAGACATAGCCAAACCTTTCCTCCTTCAATGTATTTGGAACAGACCTAGGAGAGTCCTAACTTTTTGGCAAAATGAGAAGCTTTGTAAAAGGTAACATAGGTTTAAGAATGGCTAAAAATGCAATATTATACTTTCTAAGAATAAATTTAATGTGAAGAGTTGTTGTAGTATTGCCAACCCACTTAGCATTCCATACTAGGAATGCACTCATCAGTTAAACTGTTGGGAGTTATCTCTAACCAGCAGGTCAGAGATCGAACTGAGCTTCCTATTACGATGGTTATTGGCTCTGATATCTGGAGTATCTGAATCTGAGTGATAAACATCGTCCATCTCAAGCCTTAAAGTCTGATCACCACCAGTTTGCCATAGGGCCTCCAGGTTTAAATTATCAACGAGAACATCAAAGGAATTGCCAATAGGAATGCTATCCATATCACAGGTTGGGATCATGTTCTAGGGAGAAGCCAAAGATCTCCTTTTAACTAGTTGAAAATCCCCAATTGGTGGGGTTCCTTTTTCAGCAAATATTACTTCTATTTCTGGTTCTTTATTGGGACTCCCTTTTCCATTGCAATTGTCCATAATCTGGTTGTTATCTTCTATAATAACATCATTTTCTGCGAGGGACTTAACTTCATGTCCTTCTTCCTGTGACTCCTCTGTTGTGTGGTTGCAGCTTCGATTTTCCGAATTAGCATTGAAATCCCTTGACCATTTAAATAATCTGAACAGAGACCCTTCAATGGAATGAGAGTCCCTTGTCCACGTTTTAGAGAAGTCCTCTGCATTCTAGAGTTTAATTAGAACATGTCGCCTTTCAATGAAGCTGACAATTGGAATGGCAGTTAACCCCCATTTGGTGCTGATATAGTGCCGAATTACATCCATTCGAGGGCGAGATTTCGAGAATTTGGCAATGAGGGCAAATTGCAAAGGAGCCTCAGATTTTTGTAGTTCAAGAGGGGAAAATATCACAGCGTACTTACCTTCCTTCCGTTGTGGCTGCCTTAATGAAACAGCTACATCCATCACAGGTATCAACAAAAGTTCGTGGCGAATCAGCAAAGAAGTAACTGCAGCTACGTAAGAATTTAGGATAGAGGGAGAGGGGGTATTCTTGTATAAGTTGTAGAACGTCGGAAATGATACAATATACAAGTTCGATAAGAATAATTCATCATGACATAATTGCAATCTGTGCTGAAATAAAGACATGAGAAGAAGCGTCCATGTAACGCCCCCAAAATTTCACAAATACTGGAGGGTTACCGAAAATTCAGTTTCTCGCAAAACGATAAAATAATATTCTTTAATAAAAAAAAATATAACTAGAATATCCATAAATTTAAACTAAACATGAAAACATAACCCCAGATTAAATAATTGTTTTTGAACAATTAAAACTAACTATTAATTTAAAGAGAGAGAAAAAAATGAACTTAATATTTTATCTCTTTGATCCCGCTTGGCAGTCCGCATCACCATTCACCACAATTCCAATCGATCCGACCTAACCTGTAAAATTTTGATACGTTCAGTTTTCATACACAATTATATACAATAAAATAAACACTTCATATCACTGTTCTCTTATGGAGTATATCGATAATCAAGCGACACACCCATCTTATGTCATCTTAAATTCTCGTAGAAATTTCATATCTCTTAATAAAGAATCAGAAGGTCCACTGGTAATTCATGCATGAATTAGTGAACATAAAAGCATAAAGAAATAAACAACTTGCACAAAAGTATCTTACCTGATTGATTAAACGAGCTTTTGAAAAAAAAAAAAATATATATATATATATATATATATATACACTAGAAATTTATAGTTGTTTAATGGGAAAGCTGCCATGTATATTTCTTTGATGGTGAATTGTGGGACAATTGCACACTATTTATAGTTAAAAAACATGATGGTTGTGACATTTGGGATGGAAAATCGTATTTTTCAAATTTGAATTAACTTTTGCTCAAGCCTAATTTACATGATTAATTACGAGCTATCCAACAAGCTCCATATTGATATATTTATCATCACTATATCGAAATTCAAATATTTGACCCAAAACATAAGAATTTAAAACATACTTTATTTTTGTTCATCGACTTTCAAAATAATAAAAGATAATATATAGAGCAAATAAAATTTTCTAAAATTTTTGGACGTTACAATCGAAATACTAAGATTAGGAATATTTGGAAAATCTGAGTTGTATGCTACTGTCTATTTAGGAACGATAAATTATTTAGCCTCCCAATTTGTTGTTTCAAATGCATTTCCATATGAGCCTTCATTTAGACGTAACATATTCAGGTAAGAATCTGGTTATGCAGAGGCAGATATTTGGAAGCCGCTGCCAACTTATGCTAAATATGAATTCATTTAATCTTTTAGCTTTACCTGTAAGTCATTTTTATTTGTTATTAACCTTGATCACTGAGTTTCTAATGATGTAACGCACCTAGGACTAGGAGTGTCAAACCGCCCAGGCCGAGCACGGCCCATCTGGCACTTTGATTGTGTTAGCAGTGTTAAATAAAGATGCTTGTTCATAAAACAATAAGGCAATTCCTTATATGACAGAATTTCAAAACTGTCTTCAAACTGTCGTGGAAAGGCTAATTTGGTACAGTAACATAGGCTGAATTTGATTGTTAACTGAAATATTGACGGAGATGATGATTGAGCAAGGCCCCTTGATAGATTTTGAATTTAAAGTTACTGTTCTTCTGGAATTGCACTGAGATGTGAAAAGTAGCTCATTTGATTTTTATTAATAATTAACAACAAAGCAAGCCCTGTTTCCAATATATTGTAGGCCTAAAATTTGGCATGGTTAGAACCATATTCCCTCGTAATAAGAAAGGGGTCATCTGGTGCCCCGGGTCACATCCGAGATGGTAAAGACAGTG
>CAIGRO010109456.1:0-11050 GCA_903798355.1 Fraxinus baroniana | reverse complement strand
ATGCAAATGCTAGCTAATTGATTATGAGTTGTGTGAGAATGTTTATTTATTGCGTGTTGTGTGTTTTAAAGAGTTTGATTGTTCTATGTTCATGGCATTACGACTTGGGTGTTTTGGGAAATTAAATTTGAGTTTTGTCCGAAGACGAGCAAAGCTAAGTGGGAAATTTTGATAGGAATGTAAAATGCATATTTTTCCCTCCTTATTTTATGTGCCAATATGATTAATCAATGCCAAAATGTACTCATTATGTTCATATTTTGATTTAGGTGGCAATTCTATGGATATGGCGTAATTTGGAAGAAATAAGTAAACAAGGGCCAAAATGAAAGAAAATGAAGTTTGGAGACTGAAATGCAAATACTCAAAAAGTTATTTGGAGCCTCAGGATGAAGATTTGAGAGTGTCAAAGGTCAATCGGATGAAGAAAGAAGTTAAAAAGGGTGAAATACAATAAAAGTACTATCACATATCAACTTCTAGCCGAAAAAAGTTATGCTTCGGATTTTCAATCTTAGTTTGAGACCCATTTTTAGCATAAGAAACGTTCGAAATAGAGAAATTGTATTTGGAAAATTTGTATCCCTTTGAGATAACTTTCTAACGCATCTTGAATTGCCTCAATCGGATATCGAGAGAGACAAATATGACCAAGATACTGAAGGCTATTTGGTGGAAAACTGGCAAAACTATGTGATCGCATAGTGTTATCTTCCTTGCGGTCGCATGAGCACCTTCAGAGACTTTTAGATCCTAGTTTCAATGTTCTATGCAACCGCATGACTTACTATTACGCGGTCGCATATGTGTTTCCCATACGAAAATTCTAGTTTCCGAATTTAAGTCAACCACCTATGGAAACAACTATAAATACATGATTTGCAGCCCTAAAACGAGGAGAACGCCTCAAAACTTCTTTCTTCATTATTTTGTTCATAGGTTCATGAATTGTAACTAAACTCTTACACTTGGTCGAAGGAGATTGAGGCCTCAAAACCACATTTGTGACATCTAAATGATTTTTCTTAGTTTAATTTATGTTTTTGAGTATTGAGTATTCTTCTGCACTTATTTNAGATTCATGAATTGTAACTAAACTTTTATACTTGATCGAAGGAGATTGAAATCTCGGAACCGCATATTGTCAAATCTAAATGGTTTTTCTTAGTTTAATTCATGTTTTTGAGTATTGAATATTGTTCTGCACTTATGTTCATGATTTTTATGTTTAATTGCTGGGAGGCCTTCTAGTTTGTTATTCGTTATAATCTACCGCTGAGTTAAATATCAAATCCGTGATTAGTTTATTTCTTTAACTTGTGAAACAACTAAGTTTTGATAATTTGCCGGTTTTGTAATTGTTGAATCTTAGGAAGAATGTTCAACTAAATTGAATGCAACCGCTTGTGCTTGTGTTGTTTAGCTTCATTAATCCTTCTAATTTGTAATGCGATTATCAAATTAAATCTAGAGCACTTATCTTAGGTTGTTTAGTAATTAAGGTTAATTTGGTCGCTTGTATTTTAATTAATTATAAGTAATGAGAGATAGAAAAATAATTTCAATGGTGAATATTCAAAATATGGGTTGATTTATACTTGCATCGATGATCAATTGTAAAATTTCAAAGGTGGATATTAACTTGGACTATGGCTAGTCTTCTGATTATTTTCGTTAATTTAATTTTCATTGTTCTTAATTACGTTATTTACAATTGTTTGCATACAAACCCCACCAATCATTGTACGAATTATAAAATATTAAATTACATACTTACTACTACATTAGTTTTAGATGTTAAGCCAGTGGATCCCAAATTGAACTTATTTAATTCTATTTTTTACTCTCTCTTAGTTTGGATGGATCTTACTATCACAAATTCATACTTCAACAAGTCGAGATTCTCCTATATTTTTTGACTGCCCTAGCCTTTAAGACTAAATGAAGATATTTGCCTCGTATCAAAGGTATAGTTTTATCAACCAAAAGTATTGGGGCTTAATCATTGTAATTGCATTTTTTCTCAACTATTATTGTTTTTTTTCAAACATCTTTTCATTTGAGTTCTGTTTGCAACCCCTTTGCAAATGTTACCAGAACGATATTTCTTTCTCGTAATTTAAATACTTCGTACAGTACCCAATAAATTATTGGGTGTTCTTTTAATAGTTTCGATAGATCTGTCATAGGAGTTGGTTCAGCCACTCGACGACCGGCACTTGAGCAAAGAAGGTTAAAGAATCTACGGGATTACTTGTTCAAACTACAATGGATGAAACATTGACCACAACAAGCAAAATGACAAGTTTTATATTGGGTATGGAAGACGGAACAAGGTGGATCAACTTAGTGCAAGCAACAGACGAGAAAATTGAAGGGCAAAGCTATGTGATTGCATAGAATACCTATCCATGTGGCTCATGCATCCTTACCGAAACCACATTGAAGGTTGGAGAAAGGCATATGCGACCGCGTGTTCTACACCTATACGACTGCATAGTACAATTATGGAAGCATTTTTTTTTTCAAATTTTGCTAAAACTTCTATTTTAGTTAAAACTCTTGTACGGTATCTTTTTGATATCTTTTAAGGTTTAGTTCCATTTTAACTAGGTTTTATGGGTTTTATATAAATAAGATTATTCTTTTCATTGTAAAAACAAACAATTTGAGAGATATTATTACAAGACATATTGCTTTCTACTCTATTTTTTTCATTGAATTAATTCTGAACTTATCAAGAATTAAATTTTTGTGGCGTTCATAAATTTAAGTAAGGTCCATAAGTTTTGTGATCACGGGTCAAGATATTGTTGGCGATTATCTTGGTTCTTTAGTTTAACAATTTATTAGGTCGAGCTTTCAATCGTTGATTCTTGACTTTCTTGATTTGATATAATCTATCGTGAGTTTCACAGTTTCAATTGCTACGTGGGTTCAGATCAGATGGTATCAGAGCTTATGCTCCAAAAAATCATGGTTATATTATTTAATTATTTATTTGTTTTTGTATGAGTCTTCATCGTCGTTCTTTGTGTTCTTCATTTTTGAGTCATTCTATCCAATTAAAGTATTCAAAAAAATTCAAAATTTGTTTATGCGCTAAATTAGTGCCCAAATCAATTCATTTTTTATTTTTTGGGCTCTTTTTTGAATTATCGCACGTATAGTAAAAAATCCAAAATTTACAAAAAAAAATGTCCGATTTGAATTCAAGAAACACTTTCTTGAATTTATCCTTAACGTTTTCATTCAAAGTTAAAATTTCTACTTTCTTGAATCATTCTAGATCACTTTCTTTACGCAATTCTTTGTTTGAGCTCCACAATGATTGAATTTTTTTTTATTTTTTATTGAGATCGAATTAATTCTTGAAGCACTTGCAAGAAAATATTGAGTGGAAAAATTTAGAGTAGTGAGACTAATAGAGGGAAAAAGCCAAATTGAGTGATACATGAATGTACACACGTGAGACGGATATTATTCTAGATTTAGGATGTCTGACTTCTACTTCAAGTGGGAAGAATAGTCAAGTCGTCATGAACATGTGATAATATGATGATTTGAAAGGTTGTTTGGTGATATGGGAGGTAGAATGGATACGCAAGAGGCGTTGATGGAGAGGCAAGACACATTACTTTGTAATTTGCGTGGGGAATAACTTAGATAAGTTCCTAACATAAGGAGGCAAAGTAGGTAAGATTCTAGAGTGAATATTGGTGGTGAAAATGAAGCGGGTAGTGGAATTGATGATGATGCATTAGTGGAGACTGAAATAGGAAGGATGAGGAATAGAGGAGATATGTATGATAAGAGGACTAGAGATTATGTTGGAGATGAAGTTGATAGAAATATGGGCAATATTAAAATGACAATTCCTTTATTCAAAGGAAGGAGCGATCCGGTGTGATATTTGGAATGGTAGAAGAAGATAGAGCTTATATTTGAATATCATAATGACTCATAGGAGAAAAAGGTAAAACTTGTTGTAGTTGAGTTTACTAATTATGCTATCATTTGGTGAGATCAAATAGCAACTTCTAGGAGGATGAATCAAGAGATGCATATTGAAACATGGAGAGAATTGAAAGCTATCATGAGGAATAGATTCATTCCTAATCATTACTATAGGAATCTTTATCAACAATTACAAAGCATTTATCAAGGATCTATGAGTGTGAAGAATTATCACAAGGAGAAGGAGATTGTCATGATTAGACCGAATGTTGAGGAGGATCGAAAGGCCACCATAGCCTAATGTGGTTGGGCTACAACATTATGTGGAGTTGGAGGACATGCTACATGCAGTGATGAAGGTGGAGAGGTAGCTGAAGAAAAAGGGAGCAGCTAGATACCTATGGAGTTCTTCGAGTTCTAACTCTTCTTGAAAATCAAAGTGGAATAACAATAGAGGTGATAAGACTATTTCAAAGAGTAGAACTGAGATACCGAAGGGAAAATAAGAGGTTGTTAGCAAAGCTACATCCAAACGGATCCCCAATCTCCTAGGAATTGGGATATCAAATGCTGTAGGTGCTTGGGGATCGGGACACTGTGCTTCTCAATGCCCAAACAAAAATGTAATGATCTTACGAGAAAATGGAAAAGTGGTGAGTGAGGGTGAGGGTGATTATGATGACACATCGAAATTGAGGATGCTAGTGATGGTGAGAAAGTGGAGTATGTAGTGGGAGAGTTGTTGGTTACACAGCGAGCTCTTAGTGCTCAAATCAAGGAGGATGACTTGGAGCAACAAAGAGAGAACATATTTCATACTAGATGCCATGTCAACAATAAGGTATGTAATATGATTATTGATGGGAGTAGTTGTACCAATGTGGCTAGAACTACACTTGTTGAGAAATTTGGATTAACTATATTAAAACATCCTAGGCCTTACAAAATGAATGCAAAGAAGTTAAGGTGAATAGAGGAGTGTTTGTGAGTCTCTCAATTAGGAGGTATCATGATGAAGTGATGAGTGATATAGTTTTTATGCATGCTAGGCATATTTTGTTGGGAGGCTATGACAATATGATCCAAAGGTGATGTACGATGGGTATAAAAATAGGTAAAACTTTACTAAAGATGGGAAATCTATTACTTTTGCATCGTTAACACCAGCAAAAGTTTATAAAGATCAAATCAAATTGAAAAGTGTTGAAGAAAAAAGATTGAGAGAAAATGATAGTGAGATTAATCTTTCACAACAAGAAAGCAAGAGAGAAAAAATGGGATGGCAATTGTGAGAAAAAAGAGTAGGGCCATAAGGGAGTAAAGAAAAAGAGTCTCATGAGAGGAGAGAAAAGTAGAAAGCGATTTTTTTTATTTTATTTTATTTTTTGCAAAAGGGAGTGAGTTAAAGAGGACAATAGTTGAGAACTAGCCTACGATCTTGTTGATTTATAAGGAATCACTCCTCAATCTTGAGGAATATAAAACACCCCTCCCTAGTTTAGCTACCTCTTTGTTGCAGAAATTTGAAAACTTGTTTCTGAAGGACATGCCTAATGGGTTACCACCCATTTGAGGCATTGAGTACCAAATTGACTTCGTACTTAGAACTGTCATTCCAAACAGGCCAACTTATCGGAGTAATCTTGAGGAGACCAAAGAACTTTAAAGGCAAATGGAAGAAGTGATGAGCAAATGGTATGTAAGAGAAATCATGAGTCCATGTGTCATGTCAATGCTACTTGTGCCAAAGAAAGGTGGGACTTGGAGTATTCGCATAGACTATCAGCGATCAACAACATAACAGTAAAATATCATCACCCTAGACATAGGTTAGATGATATGTTAGATGAATTAATAGATCATGCATGTTTAGTAAAATAGATCTTAAAAGTGGATATCATCAAATTAGAATGAGAGAGGGGAACGAGTGGAAAATTGTTTTTAAGACTAAGTATAGTTTATATGAGTGGCTAGTCATGCTATTTGGACTTACTAATGCATGTAGCACGTTTATAAGATTAATGAATCATTTCTTGTATGCATTTATAGGTAAATTCGTAGTAGTTTAATAAGATGATATCTTGGTATATAGTAAGGATTTAAATGAGCATATATGACATTTAAAATGTGTACTTGTGGTCTTAAAACAAGAAAAATTTTATGCTAACTTTAAAAACTATACATTTTGAATGGAAAATGTTATTTTCTTGGTTATATTTTTAGTGCAAAGGGTATTAAAGTAAATGAGAAGAAAATTAAAGCTATCAAGGAGTGGCTGACACCTAAAAGCATAATTGAGGAATGAAGGCAAATAACTTACTTTATTGAAAAGCTAAGTGGAGCAGCTCTCAACTATTCTACATATTACAAGGAGTTGTATGCACTCGTTCGAGCGTTGGAGACTGACAGCACTACCTATGGCCAAATGAGTTCGTGATTCACACTGATCATGAGTTCTTAAAGCATTTAAAGGGTCAAGGTAAATTAAATAAGGGACATGCAAGGTGGATGGAGTTCATCGAGACACTTCCAAATGTTATTTGGTGCAAACAAGGTAAGAAAAATGCCGTAGCGGATGCATTGTCAAGGAGGTATATTCTTCTAACTTCTTTAGGTGCCAAATTGCTAGGATTTGAATATGTTAAGGACATGTATACTAATGACCCGAATTTTCTAATATATATATAGGTTATTTACGCAAGATTGGCATTTATTTTGGGAGAGTAAGTTATGTGTATCTAAGTGTTCAATGAGAGAATTGTTAGTACATAAAGCATGAAGTGGAGGTTTAATGGGTCATTTTGGGATTAAAAAAACCTTGGAGATGTTGAATGAACACTTCTATTGGCCTAAGATGAAAGTTGATGTTGATCGGGTTTGTAGTAGATGCATCACTTGTAGAAAGGCTAAGTTTAAGGTTTTACCTCAAAGATTTGTATACTTCATTACCCGTCCCTAGTGACTCTTGAGTTTATGTGTCTATGAACTTTGTGTTGGGTTTACCTAGGACTAAAAATGAAGATAGTGGTAGATAGATTTAGTAAGATGACACATTTCATTCCATGTTACAAAAATGATGATGCCACTAATATTGTGGATTTATTCTTTATAGAATAGTGCGCTTACATGGGGTACTTAGGAGTAATGTATCGGATAGAGATGTTAAGTTCCTTAGTCATTTTTGGAAGATTTTGTGGAGTAAGTTAGAAACAAAGCTATTATTCTCTATAACTTGTCACCTACAAATGCATGGTTAAAATGAGGTTGTTAATAGGACTATGACACAATTATTACGCACTATAGTCAATAAGAACTTGAAGAGTTGGGAGGATTTCTTGCCATTTATAGAATTTCCATATAATAGGGCCACGCATTCTACTACTTCTTATATTTCATTTGAAATTGTTTATAATTTTAATCTACTAATACCTTTTAATTTAAGTCCTTTACATGTTGATGAGAGAAGTAGCTTAGATGGAAAGAAGAAGGCCGAGTTGGTAAGATCCTTCCATGAGAAGGTATGGTGCTAGATCGAGAAGAAAAATGAGCATTATGATTTTCAAGCAAATAAAGGATGAAGCGCGTTACATTTGAACCATGAATTTGGGTTTGGGTGCATATGAGAAAGAAACGCTTTTCTGCTCAAAGGAAGTCAAAGTTGCAATTGAGAGGAGATGGACCATTCTATGTGCTTGAAAAGATCAATGACAATGCCTATAGGTAAGATCTTCCAGGTGAGTACATTTCTTCTACTTCAATGTTTCTGATCTTTTCTTATTTAATGCAGGTGGAGATTCGAGGACAAATTCTTTTGAAGAGTGGGTGAATGATGAGAATCATGGTACAGAAGCTAGCAAGGACAAGGACCCCGTTGATCTTGGAGGAAGGAACAATGACTATGTCATGAGCAAAAAAGGTTAAAGAAACCATGAGATTACTTGTTCAAATTATGGTGGATGAAGTATCGACCATAGTAAGCAAAATGACAAGTTTCATATTGGGTATGGAAGACGGTACAAGGTAGATCAACTTGGTACAAGCAAAGCTATGTGACTGCATAGAATACCTATGCATGCGGCCCCATGCATCCTTGCCAAAACCACATTGAAGGTTGAAGAAATGCCTGTGCAATCGCATAGTACAATTCTAGACGCATTTTTTTTTAAAATTTTGCCTCAACTTCTATTTTATTTAAAGCTCTTGTATGGTATCTTTTGATATCTTTTAAGGCTTAATTCTGTTTTTAACTAGGTTTATGGATTTCATATAAATATGATTACTCTTTTCATTGTAAAAGACACAATTTGAGAGATATTATTGCAAAGTATGTTACTTTCTACCCGTTCTTCATTGAATTAATTTTGAATTTATCAAAAATTAAATTCTTGTTGCGTTCATCAATTTAAGTAAGGTTTAAAAGTTTTTTCATCACACGGGGTCAAGATATTGTTGGTGGTTGTTTTAGTTTTTTGTTTCAATAATTTATTTTGTTGAGTCTAAATCTCATAGATTTTGTTCATGAATTTATCTTAGGAAGTAATTCGCCTCTTCACCTCCCGTGCATCTAAGGAGGGGGGACGAAAAACCTTGCTTGTATAGAACATTATCCTGCAGAATGAATTGAGCAGCTCTCCTTCGAAGCCATGGAGCTTCGACGTCGTTGTCGGGCAAGGTTTTCTCTTTTAGAAAAGCAATGATATGTTGCATCCAAGGAGGAGTGCTCTCTATCCACAGTACTTCCTCTCCTTTTTTGATTGAAAGTTCGGCGAAGTGTTTTACAGTAACCACCTTAAGGAGCTCTGAATCCTTGCTACTAGCCAATTTTGACAAAGCGTCAGCGTGGGAGTTTTTCGACGGTGTACCTGGACCAGTTTGAACTTGAAGTTAGGAAGAAAGTCCATAACTAGTTTCAGGTACACCACCATGTGCTTGTCTCTGGCCGTGAAGCTTCCATTAACCTGGTTTACCACCAGCTGTAAATCGCTGTTGATGGCCAAGATTTTCACTTGCAGCTCCTTAGCTAGAGGGAGGCTGGCTAGGAGTGCTTCATACTCAGCTACATTGTTGGACACTTTAAATCCAAGCCTTAATACACAATTGAGCTTTGACCCTCCGAGCTTTCCAAGACCATCCCTACTCCTGAATCGAATTCTCCAGAAGAGCTATCTACGAAGAGGCTCTAGGTGGGAGGCTCAGCTGGTTCCATATTCACTTCGACCTTAAGGGCCTTGGTAAATTAGTAACAAAGTCGGCCAGGGCCTGCCCTTTCACTACTGCCCTAGGTGTGTATGTTATATCGAATTTACTGAGCTCTGTCGCCCATTTCAGCAGCCTTCCCAAGGCGTTCGACTTCTGAAGGACTTGTCTGAGGGTGAAATTTGTCAATACATAGATGCTGTGGGCCTGGAAATATGACCTCAACTTTCGAGATACGATGACTAAGGAAAGATCAAGCTTTTCAATGTCGGGGTAGCGTACTTTTGTAGGTAACAAGGCTTTGCTTACGTAGTAAATGGGCAATTGGTGAGTCCATTCCTCCCTTATAAGGACCAAGCTGATTGCATCTTCAGCCACAACTAGGTAAAGCAACAAGGGCTGGCCCTCCTTTAACTTGCTTAGGAAGGGTGCCTATCCAAGGTAGCTTTTCAGTGCTTGGAATGCTTCATCACACTCTGGCGTCCATTGGAACCTCTTCACTCATTTGAGAATCTTAAAGAATGGAACACAATTCTGAGTGTCCTTAGATATGAAGTGATTGAGTGTGGGTACCCTGCCAGTAAGCCTTTGCACCTCTTTTAATTTTTATAGCGACATCATTTCAATTAAAGCCTTGATCTTCTTCGGGTTTGCTTCGATTCCTCTTTGATTTACAATGTATCCCAAGAACTTACCGGATGTTACTCCGAACATACATTTGAAGGGGTTCAGTTTCATCCGATATCTCTTCAGGATTTGGAAGGCCTCATCCAAGTGCCTTATGTACTCCTCAGCTCGGAGACTTTTTACGAGCATGTCGTCAACGTAGACTTCCATCGTTCTGTCGAGCTGATCAGTGAACATCTTGTTGACCAATCTTTGGTAAGTGGCTCCTGCATTCTTAAGCCCAAAGGACATCACCTTATACCAATACAGTCATCTATCTATGATGAAGGAAGTGTTGTCCTCATCACCCGGGTATATAGGAATCTGATTGTAACCCGAATAAGTATCCATGAAACTTAGTAACTCATGCCCAGTAGTCGAATCTACCAATTGATTTATGCGAGGAAGTGAGAAACTGTCCTTAGGGTAGGCCTAATTGAGATTGGAAAAGTCAATGCAGACTCTCCACTCGTCGTTGTGCTTCTTTACTAGCACGAGATTGGATATCCACTTCGGATAGGTAGCCTCCCTAATGAAGCTATTGTTGATTAGTCTTTCCACTTCTTCTTTTAGGGCCTTGTACCTTTCTGCGTTTAAGGCCCTCATCTTCTGACTGTGTGGGACACCTCCTGGGTCAATTTGCAAATGATGGCAACTGACCTTTGGGTCTATTCCAATCATGTCCTCATGCTTACATGCGAAGACGTCTGAGTTTTTGCAAAGGAAGTTTTTCAACTCTCCATTTGTCTCTTCTTCTAAATCTTTCCCGACTTGCAGGACTTTGGAAACGTCTTAGGGGTCCACTGGAAAACTTTCTAGTTCTTCCATTGGAGCAGTTTGTGACTCTAATTCAATTATTCGAGGGTTTAGCTCACCTAGGGCTACCTTTTCAGGTCGTCCCTTCAAAAAAGCTTCAGCTATCTCGATACCTTGTGCTTGGGATTGCCCTTCTTCAAAGGCCTCTGTCATCTCTGTATCGAAGAGTACATGTCAACTATTCGCAGTTCAGCCTTCCTTGAAGAGTTAAGGTAACACTTCTTTGAGCCCATCTGATCACCTCAGACACTGGCTATCCCTCGTTCGGTGGGAAATTTATACATAGGTGGTAGATAGATGTGACTGCTAATTACGCCTAAAGAATAACACGGTAGTTGTAGTGCAGATTTGGGGTGTCGTATCCACATGTAGATGGAAAAATATTTAAATGATAAAAAAAGTGATGAATTGTTCT
>CAIGRO010109429.1:0-14352 GCA_903798355.1 Fraxinus baroniana | reverse complement strand
TACCTGGATCCGTGCACTTTGTAGGAAGTTTCTCTTGAATTATTGCAGATACCTGTTCTCCAACTTTTACCTTTTCCATCCCCTTCAATTTTTGTTTCCTTTTACTTGTATACAATTGTTTCAAAAATTTAGCATAACGAGGCACTTGTTTAAAAATATCTAAAAGTGGAATATTACCGAGGACAAAACTTTCTATTACCATAAACGTTTATGTGTACCAAATTTTGAGGAATTGAAAAAGGAGATTCTAGAAGAAGCCCACATAACTCCTTATTTAGTATACCCAGGAGGTACAAAGATGTATCGTGACTTAAAAACAGTATTTTGGTGGAAGAATATGAAGAAGGACATAATCTAGTTCGTTGATAGGCGTCGTGTATGTCAACAAGTGAAAGCTGAACATCAACGACTGTCAGGGTTACTACAACCGTTGGAAGTTCCGAAATGGAAATGTGAGCATATAACAATGGATTTTGTTGTTGGTTTTTCCAAAGTCGGTGAAGGGTCATGAGGCTTTTGGGTAATAGTCAATAGATTGACCAAAGTGACTCACTTCTTGCTTGTCCAGGTAACCTTTTCTATGGACCAATTAGCCCAATTATATGTTAACGAAGTGGTGAGACTACATGGTGTTCCATTCTCAATCGTATCAGATAGAAACCCAAGGTTTACATCCAACTTCTGGAAAAGTCTGCATCGGGCAATGGGAACTAAGCTAAAGTTTAGTACAACATTCTAACCCTAAACGGATGGACAATCGAAGTGAACTATTCAAACTCTAGAAGACATGCTTCGAATTTGTGTCTTAGAATTTGGAGGGCATTGGGAGAAGCATTTACCATTAATTGAATTCACTTACAACAATAGCTACCATGCCTCTATCGATATGGCACCTTACGGAGCCCTATATGAAAGAAAGTGTAGATCATCCATTCATTGGGATAAAGTTGGTGAGCATAAAATATTAGGGCTCGAAATTGTGGAACAAATAGTTCGGGCCATTGAAAAGATCCGATCTAGTATTAAGACCGCCCAAGATAGAAGAAAAGTTATGCGGAAAGAAGATTAAAAGGCCTAGAATTTGCAGTTGGTGATCACGTATTTTTGAAAGTCACTCCAATGAAAGGTATCCTGTGTTTTGGTAAGAAAGGAAATCTTCGACCGAGGTACATCGAACCTTTCGAGATACTTAAAAGGGTTGGAACTGTAGCTTATCAATTGGTCTTGCCACCAGAGCTTTCTGCAGTAAATGACATCTTCCATGTATCGACACTCAAGAAGTACATTCCTGATCTGAGTCATGTATTAAAACATCAACCCTTGAAAATTCAACGAGACTTAAGCTATGAGGAGACCCTACTTTGCATTATA
The DNA here is from genome assembly GCA_903798355.1 of Fraxinus baroniana. Lineage (NCBI taxonomy): Eukaryota > Viridiplantae > Streptophyta > Magnoliopsida > Lamiales > Oleaceae > Fraxinus > Fraxinus baroniana. The sequence continues at coordinate 12,981 of CAIGRO010109429.1, read as the reverse complement.
GCTCGAAGGGTACAAAAGCTTCGCAACAAGGAAATATCGTTGATTAAAGTGTTATGGTAACACCATTCAGTAGAAGAGACAACTTGGGAACACGAGGAGGAGATGCGATCTAAGTAGCCTCCGCTGTTCGATAATGTCGATTAAGGTAATTTTTTAGGACAAAAATTTATTTTAAGAGAAGTAGATTGTAACACCTCGAAAATTCGTTATAGTTATTAATATTAGAAATTAGGACCTTACAGTGAGAATTTGAATATCCAAGGATCAAATTACTTAGTTCATATTGTTTAGGGATCAAATCGTGAACTATTCATAGTTAAGGCCTTGATTTAATTTGGTAGGATCACTTTCCTTCATATTTGGTCTGCTACCAAAACTATGTGTATATCTATGATAGATTGGCAAAAATCATGAGAAGAATATTTGGTAAATACTCATGACGTAGAGCCAGTTATGGAAGATTCCATTTTTTTCAACATGCCAGTATTAATTTTCGTGTCCACACACTTCATTCACCTTTCTCACACACACAAGAATTATTTTTCTTTTGTTCCTGCACACACAAAAGATTCATAGGCATATTTTGAATAGTCAATTGAATAGTCGCTACTCCACACTCATTTTATCAATTCCATTCGAATTTATGAGGTAAGTGATGCTGCATGTGGTTAGGTGAACTTGTATATTGTGTTTTAAATTTTGAAAATTCGTTTATGAGCCATATATGTTTATGATAAGAAGGTCGGAGTTTAGTAGCGCTACGCACAGGGATTACTACCACCTATGTTCAGAGTAATTCCCGTGTATCCTATGTATGATATGAAATCTTGTTTTTCCTTAATTTAAATGTAAATTACTTGTTCATTGCATACACACTTATTGAGATTTTTTTTTTTTTTTTAAATCTCACCCCTTTAAGTTTTTCCCCTTTCAGGTAATTGAGATCGGGAGTTTGGAGTTGGTAATTCGATCGATGATGGCAGAAACTGTTATTTAAATAAAAAGGGAATCCTTTTTCTTTTCTCTTTTGAAAGATTTCAAATATGGGTTATTGTTGGGAATAAATTTTCTTTCATTTTATTTTATCGCTGAAAGACAATTATTTTTTTTATTGATGAATAAATGAATGTTAATTTTATCTCTTTTGGCTCGATATGTATTTATTTTTCTGAATTAGTAAAAATTTGAGTTTCCAAGAAATTAGGTCTTTACAGTAGATGTCGAGATTTATTATTATACACATTATTTTGAGTCATTTTGTTTATGTCTAGCTGTCGCGATTAAATCATATAACAAGTATGCATTGACACAAATTAAGAACTCTTTCAAAAAAATAAAAATAAAAATTTAAGCCATCATGTTTCCTTCTAGTTTTATTTAATGCTCCAATTTTATATTCTAGTTCTCAAGTTGTTTAGAAGATTTTCACGAAACAACTTCACTCAATAATAAAACATATTTATTAATTGATTTTGAATCTTTTTATTGAATATCCAATTTTTAACATTGTACGCATTTTTAGAGTTTAATAAGATATTCATTTTAGTGCAGTTTATCATTTTAAATATTCTTCGAATATCTCAATATTTTAATTGAGGATATTATACAAACTACAATCCTACTTCAAGAATTATGGGTAAGATTTAGTTTATTGACACAATATTCATCAACTACATAAAGTTCGATCATATCATTACTTATGTCTATCTATCGGATAAACACTTCTATTCCACATCTAGTTAACATATAAAATGGCTAGGAGAGCCCGTACACTTTCATATTTAAGGTTGCTAGCTCACAAAATAAAATGGGAAAGTCTATTTTTTCCATTAAAAAAAATCCATCCAATCACTTACATGATGATGAATAGACACAAAAATAAAATAGTGTTGACATTAAAGGTATAAGAATCAATTGTCAACTTTGACAGCAAAATAAGGAGAAACTTGGGATTTTTATTGATAATCACTTCTAAGTTACAAGTGTTTTATCAAAGGAGATATTTTAGATATCCCAGTCTTCTCTTCTTTATCCAAAGATACCTCGCATCCTTTTATAGGAAAAAAAAATCCAGTATCACCCGCTTTCCTGTCTTATCAATCACTAGTGCAGAACTGAAAAAGTACATTATTGACATATCTCCATTGGTTGCTGAGGTCGGCTTGTCGGTTATTATAAAATCGTCCGTTAAGTGGATGCCTAGAAATTAATGAGCTAGTGAGTAAGCGAAGCTACATCATACGATTGGTGAAATAAGTGGGCGCTGACGTAAGTTCTGAATGCAATAATTAATTTGATTGGATTTTTATCATTGTGTAAGGAATCTATAATTATTGTGTTTCCTCGAACCACGGCGTTACGAGCTGACCTCATAAAGTCAATGTCAAATTAAGATATACTAAGTGTATGTAACAATCAGTCTTTAATTAGGTTGCGGGTTGAATGTTAACAATTACCCCTCAAGTTTGTTCTTGCCTAGGTGACGGATTGACCTTGGACGTGATTGGCTCACTTTTCCATGTTTCATCATTATTACAGCTATAAATAGACTAGACAGGTGTCGCTTTCTACTTTCGATGAGCTGTCACACACCCAAAATAGCTTCCTCGGGAAACTTTGCCAAAAACGATGCCTTTTTAGTATGGTGGGATCTAGCCATTAATTCTCCCTCCTATTTTTCCATCTAACGATCCAAGATGCTCCACTTCATCTCCTATCTCTTTATAAGTGTTTTTACCTTTCATTTTCACACTTTTTACTCTCGGATTTCTCCTTCAAAGAAGTAAAGATTTTCTTCCACGGCTTTTTTATAAAGTTTTATTTATTTTCTGAGTGAGTTCGACCATTCCCAAGTATTCTCCTTAACAGAAAATACCTTTCTTTTTTTTACTGCATTTCCACCTCGATCACTTGCATGAGTTCGGATGAATCTAGGGTTCATTCATGGGGCAAACAATAGGAAGACGTAGTATCCTCTTCATGTACTTCCTCTAGAAGTTCGGACTGTCAGGAGATTTTAACTCCAGTCCTGATCTCCACCATTTACCTCGAAAATTTAGGCTACTATAAAATTATAGAACAAAACGTCTAGAGAGAAGAGGCTGGGTCTCATGAGGGGGGTTGAAGTAAGTTTGCAGGAGTGGGGGTAGATTCGTATAAATTAGTAGTGACGGGGGATACTTTAGCGAGCTTAAGGGCGAAATATAAAATTCCTAGCTCAGTAGAGTTAATAATTCCCACCTCATCTGACCGAGCTAACGCCCCTCCAGTAGGATGCAAAGCTTTAAATTTAACTATCCTTAATACCTTGTTTAGAATCCATTTCCATATGATTATTCGTAAATTCCTTTGTTCTTGGGAAATAACTCTTACCCAATTATGTCCCAATGGATGGAGGACATTAGTTTCCACTCTGATTTTGTGGAGTAAATTAGGTCTTCCTGAGCTGAGTATGGCACAGTTCAACTCATTATTTACCTTTCAAGAGGATGGAAAGAACATTGGCTGGTGGTACGCTAGTGTTTGAGCTAGAAAGGGTGGTCCTCTAGTACTAGATTCTCTCTCCTCAATAAAGAAGTGGAAAGAGAAGTTCTTTTTTGTGTTAGGGAAATGGCAGTTCCACCCTGATGAGGTGAATAGGGACGACATCACCCACCGTATAAGTGATCATGACTTCAATATTTCTCTGCATTCGTTTTATAAGCACATTCTTAATTTACTTAAGTTTATCTAAAGACTAAAAGAAGGCAACCTTAACCTCAGCTCAGCTGTACAGCTACAGATCATCATGTACATGATGTCTATGGCAGATAAGGTAGTTTATTTAAACTCAAATAGTTTTAAATTTCTACTTTAGTTTTATTACTAACATTGCTTTTCTTTTCTTAGGTCAAAGCCGAACTGGATAAAATGCTCAAAGTTAAAAAAATCAAGTCTTAGGCTTGTTTGAGAGTATGGAGGATGAACGAGAAAAGTTTGTAGAGAAAAAAAGAGACTATAAAGATTGCCTCAATAAGATGGGAGTCGAGTTGGAAGCCAAATCTGCCTCTGAACTGAAATATATGGATGACAATAAGGCTTTACGGATTTGGGGGGAAAAGTAACCCAACGGACAGCCACTAAGAAAAAGAGGTCACCAAGAGGACTGAAGAGGCTAAAGCTAAAGCCTCCAAGGTAGTGTAGATTTGGAAGGCCTCTCCTAAGTTTGATGTACTTACTCAGGATGCCTATGTTATGGCCTTAAGAGAGCTTATAAAACACATTGGAAAAGTGAGGCCAGACTTCAATGCGGGCTTCTTAGTGGAGTCTTTAGAAAAGTAAAAGAAGGAGCTCCAAAGATTGTCCGAAGCAGTCAGAGTTCGCATTTCCCCAGCTGATGAAGACCTTAAAGATGAAAATCCAGCTCCACAAGACTCAGCTATTCCTTAGGATTTAATTTTTGTTGTTTTATTTTCTTTTGTTTAAACATTGCTTAAATGAATGATGTAAAATTCTTATTTTGTTTATGAATGAATTTTAGTTTATCTTTTACTTTGCACAATAGGTTGCTTACTATCACAACACAAACTTATCTAAGTATTGAAACACATGCAACCTTAACTCGGCTTGTTAAGGAGCAAAGCCTTATAATTCCCTTAAGATGAAATTTGTCTAAGTGTTGCAGCACATGCAATCTTAGCTCAACTTGCTAACTAGCAAAGCTTTGTGATTTCCTTAAGAGGAAATTTCTCTAAGTGTTGCAACACATGTAACCTTAGCTCAGCTTGCTAATGAGTAAAGCCTTATGATTCCCTTAAGAGGGAATTTGTCTAAGTGTTGCTGCACATGCAACCTTAGCTCAGCTTGCTATCGAGCAAAGCTTTATAGCTCCTTTAAGAGGAAATTTTTCTAAATGTTAAAGTACATGCAACTTTAGCTCGGTTGGCTGAGAAACGATGTTTTTGCAATTTCTTCTTTATAGAACACATGTTTTTTATTATAGATTTACAGTACAAAGTACACTCATTTCATGTTGATAACACTTTTTGAGGTGTTTCTGTGTTCTTGGTGCAGAAGCATGCCGTCCATATCTTCTAGCTCTTAGGCTCCTTTGAGTAGTACTCTAGTTACTCTATAGGGACTTTCCCAATTAGGTCCTAAAGATCTAGAGCCGGATTCTCTAGTGGCAAGGAAACTTTTTCTTAGCACTAGAGTAACAACCTCAAATGCCCGTTTCTTGACCTTTTGGTTGTAGTACTTTGCATGCGTTGTTTGTATACAACATTCCTAATTTCAGCTTCATTCATCCTTTCCTCTATTAGGTCCAACTCTCCACGCAAAGCTATCTAATTTCCCTCTTCATTGTACATTGTTGTCCGAATAGAAGGAATCCCTACATCCAATGGGATCACAGCTTCTACCCCAAAAGCTAGGGAGAAATGAGTCTTTCCTGTGATATTCCTAGGAGTAGTATGGTAGGACCATAGTACGCTGGGGAGTTCCACAACCCATCCTTCCTTAAGAGCATCAAGCTTTATCTTTAGTGTATGCTTGATGGTCTTATTAATTGCTTCAACTTGTCTTGAGGATGATTTAGCTTGGAGAAATGCTTCCGTATGCCAATTTCTTCGTAAAGGTTTACGAGACGATTATTGTCGAATTGCTTTCCATTATTTGTTACAATGGAGTGATGTATTCCAAACCTGCATTCGATGGACTTCCATATAAAATCAGTGGTTTTTTGTTCAATGAATTTAGCAAGTGGTTCAGCCTCGGCAACTTAGTAAAATAGTCGACTGCAATAATTGCGAACTTCGTTCTACCCTTACCAAAGGGCATAGGGACAATTAAATCGACCTCCCATTTGGAAAATGACAAAGGAGCCACTACAAAGTTCAGCTCTTCTGACAGAAGCTTGATGTTAGGAGCGAACATTGACATTTGTCACATCTTCTCACAAATTGTAATGCATCCCGTTTCAAAGTGGGCCAAAAAATCCTTGACACGTGTTTTTATGAGCCTAAGATTGTCCTCCGAAATGATTCCCACATATTCCTTCACGTACTTCATGCAAAGCATAAAGTGTTTCTTCTTCATTCATACATCTTAACAAAAGTACCGAATATCCCTGTTTGTAAAGCACATTGTCAATTATTGTGTACCTTAGATAAGATCCGATTTCGCCCATACATGTGGGCTTGTGATCAGTTATCAAGGAAAAACCCTCTAGTTTTTCAATAGTATGATGAGTAATCCTTCATACTGGAATGCTATCAAACTCTTTTATTCTTTCGCTTGTGGCTAGCCTAGCTAAAGTATCAGCATGACCATTCTGAGTTCGAGGAATTTATTTGACCACAACAGTTCGAAAATTCTCAAATTCTTACCTAACAATTTGGAGATAGCTATTCATTCTTTCTTCCTTAGTTTGGTAGGCTTCATTGATCTAATTGACCACCAATTGCAAGTCATTGTGAACTATCAGATGAGAAATTCTCATCTCTTTTCCCATTCTCACTCCAGGTATTAATGCTTTATACTCAGTCTTATTGTTGGAAGCATTGAAGTCGAATGGTAAGGCTTCACAGAATAATTAATGATTTGGACCCACCAAGACTACTTCTGTCCCTAACCAAATTTTAGTCGAGGACCTATCTACAAAGGTTCCCATAGAGTGTCATGAGAAATTACTTCTACTGGTTCTGAACTGAATTTCGTAACAAAATCAGAGAGCGCTTGACCTTTCATCGAGGTACGATATTTGTATCTTATGTCAAATTGTCTAAGCTCCACTGCCTACTTGACCATTTGTCCCGAAGTATCATGCTTCTACAAGGTTTGCCTTAATGGGTAGTTAGTTAAGATCTCAATAGGGTACTCCAAGAAGTATGGCATCAACTTCCTTGCAGCCATAATAACGGCATAGGCCAATTTCTTTAAAGGAGAATAATGGAGCTCGGCTTCATGGAGGGACTTACTGATATAGTAATTAGGATATTGTATTCCCTCTTCGTCCCGAGTTATGACAACACTGATAGCATGTTCGGATACTGCAAGATATAAGATTAGCACTTCACATGTACTTAGTTTTTACAACACTGGTGGTTGTGCCAATTGTTGCTTTAACTCCTCGAAAGCGAGTTAACATTTAGCAGTCCACTCGAACTTATTCTCTCCTCGTAGGATATCGAAGAATGGTTTATACCAATCACTTGATTTTGACACAAAGCAAGGGAAGCTATTCGTCTAGTCAATCTTTGAACCTCCTTAGGCCTTGTTGGGGCTTACATTTCAATGATGGCTCATATCTTTCTGGATTGGCCTCAATTCCTTAGCAATTTACAAGGTAACCTAAGAATTTTCCAGAACTTACACAGAAGGAACATTTGTATGAATTTAGTTTCATCCTATAACTTCTCAAGATTCCATACATTTCAGCAAGATGTTGTCGATGATCTCTGGCATCTGTACTCTTGACTAGCATATCATCAACATATACTTCAATTGTTTTACCAATTTGTTTGGCAGATATGGAGTTGACTAAATGCTAATAAGTGGCTCCAGCTTTCTTGAGGCCAAAATACTTTACCTTGTAACAATAAAGACATCGGTCAGTAATGAAGACAGTATGCTCCTGGTCTGACTCATACATAGGGATTTTGTTATATCCTGAGTATGCGTCCATGAAGCTAAGCAATTCATTACCTGCCATCGCATCAACCATCTAATCTATCCTTGGTAAAGGAAAACTATTTTTAGGACATGGTTTGTTTAGGTCAGTGAAATATATGCACATACTCTATTCTCCATTATTTTTCTTCACAAGAACTGGGTTAGCAACCCACTTAGGATATTTTGCTTCATGAATGAATCCATTGTGAAGAAACTTTTGCACCTCGTGATTTAAATCCTTGTACATTTTCGAGTTTAAGGGCTAGCGTTACTACCACTTAGGTCGCACCGAAAGGTTGATACCCAACCTATGGCAAGTGACGCTGAAGTCAATTCATTTCATATCCACATGATTCCAAGCAAAAACATCAAGGTTCTGCTAGAGAAAATCTGTTATCTGACCTCGGATGGATAACCAAAGTTCATGACCTATGCTGAACCCCTTCAGTGGATCATCTGGTCCGATTGCTACTCTATCTAGTTCTTCCACAGGTTCTCCCCCTTTGACCCTTAGACGTGGGTCTAATGAGCCAAGGTCAGACTCTACTAGATGTACTATATAAATTCCTGGGAAAGTATATGCCTCTTTCCTTGCTGGACAGATCTTCACTTGGCATTTCTCAGCAATGTCCCTATTTTCCTTAACTTGGCCTACACTATGAGGTGTAGGAAATTTTAATGTGTAGTGGTACATTGACACAATTGCCCTGAGATTGAATAGCAAAGGCTACCGCATAATGGCGTCATAAGGTAAATTGGAATCGAGTACCACAAACTCAGTGTTCAACTTAATTTGGCATAGGACTTCGCCAATCTCAGTAGAGAGCTTAACCGACCCTTTTGCTTGGGTAATGGCTCCATTAAGTTCGAAAACCACATTTGAGTATGGTTGTAGAAAATTTAATGGAATACCCATCCGTTCCAATGTGTTAGCATAGAGTATGTTGAGAGAACTTCTTGTATCTACTAAAACTTTGGGAATGATGACTCCTGCAATAGGTATTGAACTACTAGGATTCCAGGATAAGAAAACAGGTCCACCTCCTTACCGTCGAATGAAAGATAGTTGTCAGTTATATTTCTACGGTGTTTCTCAGTGATATCGATCTTAGTGTGGTCGGCTACAATGGGTCTCTTTAATCTAGCTTCCATTTCTTGATCATTTTGTCGGTTCTCAACATTTGGACCTGAGGACTAGGTAAATCAACATTGTAAGCACTGGCCTCAACTTGATTTCCACGTACTACAACTCTATCTGGAGTGAGAAACTTTATGCAATAGTGATATATTGAAGTGGCAGCCTGCAACTCGTGTAATATAAGTCCTTCTAATATAGCGTTATAATTGGAAGGCAAGTCAACAATCACAAAATTCGCTAGAGTCTTTTTATGACAAGGAGCCTTACCTAGCTCTATAATCAAAATAATTTGACTTCGAGCTTTAATGGGTCCCCAGAAAATACTTGCAGTTTCCTGGAATACGGTTGGAGATACCGTTCTTGGATTCCTATTCTATAGTTCGAGACTATAACTCATTGACCAAACTTCCATTATCCACATGGTTATCACCAACGCGTCACTTTGGTCCTAAAAAACTTCATGCGAGTCTTCTTTTGAAAATCCAAAAAATGTTTGATAGCAATTCCATGCCGGTATCAGGCTTTGGTCGTTCTACATCGTAATTCTGGCAAATGCATGCATCTCGTGCTTGTCTGTGCCTTACCCTCCTAGATCCTTTGATGTACTAGTTTCTAACTACTAACATTTTGATTTCGATCGAGGTGGAGGGTTTCGAGCTTGGTGAATTGAGTGACCTCGTTAGACCATTCCAAGTTGGTGAGGTTGTTGATTAGACGCCTGACTCGTTTCTCCGAGTTTAGTCACAAACTCCTGCAAATGACCTCATCGAATAAAAGACTCTACCTCTTTCTTCAAATTTTTGCAGTTATCTGTTTTATGCCCTGGCGACCTAATGCCGACAGTATTTTCCTTGGTTCCTCCCCAACTAATCCTTTTTCTAAGGTCGGTGTCTGCGAAATGCTTCTTTTTCTCTCGTTTGCAGGAAGACCTCTTCCAAGGTAGTACTCAGCGGGTGATATTCAAGAAATCTTTCCAGATAAGATCTTGGGCGATCTCCATCCCTTCGATGTTTTCTCTTTTCATGATTGAATCATTTATCCACTTTTTTCTCCCTCGTTGGATTAGAAGAATGTGGATTTATCTTGACTTCCTTTAGATCTAAGGTGGCTCCTTTGTACTTATATGTTTTTCAGTTCGATTGAGGAACTCATGGTAGTTCGAAGCCATGGGGCTTAGCATACTCGCTTCGAGGTGTTAGGCAACGTTGAGATCCCAACCTATCAATCACACTACTGGTTTTCCTGGTAATCGGTTTCGCTGCTGCGGGAGAACTCCTGATTTCTTCAGTTTGGCCTTTAAACGGTTCTTCTCCTGAAAAGTGAAGAGTCCTCTGGTGGGAGGTCATCTGGCTCGTTCCCTCTGTGGAGACTCTACCTCAGTATCGGGCAGGTAAATGCGAGTTTGGTTATGCTCCAATCTGTTAGTTGCGTTCATCAACCTTCCGATAGCTTCTCTCATGATGTTCGTGTGAGGTTCGCCATCTTCATTTTGACCTCGTCCACTTCCAATATTTTGTGGAATATTGGCTTGTTCGGGATAAGTATGAGATTGATTTCCTGATACCGAAGTATCATCCATAACATATTTCTTGTTAGGGATTTTTTGGGAGCAAATAGGGTTGATTATTAAAGTAAGGGTCCTCTTTCTAACACCAAAATGTTGACATTGAAAAGTGTAAGAATCAATTTAAGTTAATTTTGAAAGCAAAATAAAGAGAAACTCTCTTAATGAATTACAATGAATAGGCACCATTTTAGTGAAGTGATTTCTTGAAAAATCATAACCTTTCACTTGTATAGAATATATGGTTCAAAGTAACAAAAAAATGCTTTAAAAGAACTAATGATATGCATTTATCATTACAATTTTAGGCAAACATAATAAATATTCAAACATTTACCAATATTAGTCATAATTTTAAATCAAATCCACGTAGCCAAACGAAATGCAAATCAATATTTATGATTCGACCACATATTATGCACAGAATGCACTAAACCATTATTGAATAAAATTACATACTTCAAATTAAATAATATGCAATATGCGCTAATTTAAGTAAAAACAAATAAGATATAATTTGCACGGATACCTGACTTGGGATTATTGAAAAATTTGTGCATAACTGTATTTCTTTAACTAAAAATTAATGTATGCATTTATGATAAAATCACGAGTAATTGTGCAGGATATCGGCTGAAGTTTCAACTTATTGAAATCAAGATTGTTATTGAACGAATCGCTAGATAATGAAAATAATGAAATAATGAAGAAGAATATAAGAACACAAGAATTTACGTGGANAGAGCGATCCACTGTAATTAATAGTTTTGTGTTTACAATATCAAGATTCCAATAATTTCAATTGAAATCTAAGCTCTCAATCTCTCATATGTTGTTAAATGTGTAGAGAATATAATGTGAGTGTTCCAATATGGAGATACAATGTAGAAATATATATAAACTCTCTTATTGGAGTCCAAGATGGAGAAGAAGTCCCCAAATCCGGAAAAAATGGAAAAATCGCGAACATCAGTTATTGGTAGCGCCATTGCAACGCCAGGGTCTACATCGCAGTGCCCAGGCGCTATGTACATGGTGTTTGTGCACTAGTCCCTACCTTCTTTTTCTTATTGCTTCAATTCTTAGAGCATAGGCGCCGAGATCCTAGCGCTTAGGTGCTAGGTCTCGGGTTAACATTCTACGTGTGTTTTTGCCATTCAAAAGTCCATTTTCAAGTCAAACTCCTAATTATTAATGAAATTTGATCTCCACAACTTAGGACTCGACAAACCCAAGTACTTTAGACTTCCTCCAATCAACTAAATCCCAAATCACATAGAATCCAATCAACCAAATACCAAATCACATGAGATTTAGATCACACCACAACAAATCTCCACATTGAACCAAATTCTATCACAAGAAATTAAAATAAAACTTCGAGTAAACACAATTTCTCCTCTTCCAAACAAGCTCCAATGAACTAAATCAATGACAAGCATCCACTAAGTTGAAACAATGCTCAAATTTAGCAATAGGGAGTGGTTTTGTCATCATATCAGCAAGATTATCCTTGGTATTAGCCTTGTTCACTACAATATCACCATGAACAATAACATCATGCACAAAATGGTACCGCACATCAATGTGCTTAGTCCTCTCGTGAAACATTTGATCCTTATTTAAGAAAATTGCACTCTGACTATCACATAATACTGTAGATATACAAGTCTTCACTGATTTTACCAATTAATCTTCTCACCCATATAAACTCCTTACATGCCTCTGTAATGGCCATATATTTTCTTTCTGTTGTAGACAAAGACATTATATTTTGTAAAGTAGCTTTCCAGCTAATAGCACATCGTCCAAGGGCAAACACATACCTTGTAAGTTATCTCCTATTATCAAGTTTTTCTGCATAATCTAAATCCACATAACCGATGACTCTATCTGAATTTCTACCAAAATGAAAATAAGCATTTGAAGAGCCCCTCAAGTATCTGAAGATCTACTGCACTGCTTTCCAATGTTCCTTGTCAGGATTAGCCATGTATTGCTAACTTCACTAACTACATGTGCCAAATCAGGTCTTGTATAAACCATAGTATACATAAGCACTGGAGTAAGGAACCTGAGACTTATAATCAATGTTTTTATCTGACTGTAGACACAAGTTAGATGATAGTTTGAAGTGGGCAGCCAAGGGAGTACGGACAGTCTTAGCTTTCACCATATTGAATCTTTCAAACACCTTCTCAATGCACCCCTTCTGACTCAAATACAAATTGCCAACCTTTCATCCCTCAAGATCTCAATTCCAAGAATCGTCTTCGCTATACCCAAATCCATCATGTCAAACTCCTTGTTGAGTTGTAATTTTAATTTTCTTATCTCTGCTTTATCCTTGGCTGCTATGAGTATATCATCAACATATAATAACAAATATGTAGCTGATCTACCACTTTCCTTTTAAAGTACACACAACTATCATAATTAAATCTATCAAAATCATGAGTAGTCATGAATGAATCAAACCTCTTATACCACTGCCTCGGTGACTGCTTTTATCCATACAAGAATTTCTTTAACAAGCCCACATAGTCTTCCTTCTTTGATGCTACGAATCCCTTTGATTGTTGTATGTAGATGTTCTCCTCAAGGTCTCCATGTAAGAATGATGTCTTGA
>CAIGRO010109411.1:0-22740 GCA_903798355.1 Fraxinus baroniana | reverse complement strand
GAGCGAAATATATTGGAAGTATTTTCACAAATCAATTTCAAGCTGAAGAAGTTGTGCTATGGATTTTTAACATCCACTTGGGACCCATTTTTCGGATAGAAGTCGTTTGAATTGGAAAATAGTATTTCAAGACGAATTGTATTCCTTTGAATTAGCTTTCCAACACATCTTGAATTAGCTTAATCGAATACTTTTAGAAAACGTTATGGCCAAAATACCTGAAGCTGTTTAGAGACAAAACTGCACACGCGCAGGCAATTCATGGCGCGCGGCCTTATTTTCCCCAACCTGAGAGTCATTTGGTTCTACGACGCCCGCGCACCCACACAAGGCTTTTTTCGCAGACGAATCTTTAGTTTCCTTTCGCGATTCAAACTCTTTTGGAATTCAAATTGGACAGAATTTTGACCTATTTTCTAGCTCTTATAAATGTAGAACGAGGGCTACACATAAAAAAGAAAAAGAAAAAGAAAAAAGAAAAAACCCTCTCTTGCCTCTTCATACATCATGGTTTAATCAAATTCATTAAGAACAAGAGGCTAATTGCTACATTTTGACAAAGGAGATCAAGCCATAATAATGAATTGAAGGTCAATTACATCAAGGTTTTGAAGAATTCAACCGTGGAATTGAAGATCAACATCTTTCGATTTATTTTATGATCTGGGTGATATTTTTCTATTATTCTTCTTGTAATTTATATATTAACATGTTTGGCTAGATTCGTTTTTGTATTGGGTGAAAATGAACCCTATTTGTCTATTTTTTTAATTCAAAACTAATAGTTTAATTTATTTCTTGCGCTTCTTGATTAATTTTGCTTACACATTACATTATTTAATTGATTGGCCACCAATTAGATAATTAGTTGTTTGTTGTAGTGTTGGGAAACTCGTAATAAGTTTAGAATGCGGCAAAATTAATATATGTGCAATAGGTGTTAGGAATAACATTTATCACATGTGCAATCATATAGATAATCTAAATTTTAATGCATTCTAATCATTCAAATTCGAGTTATGAATAGATTCGGGTCGTGATTAGAATATATTTAATTTGTCTTGGAAAAAAGAATTAATTACAATAGAATTATCGATTGTCAATAACTCATAAGCGGGACTAAATTACTAATCAAGAATTGAAATAGATAACAATAGGTTGATTCAAGATCCAATACAATCATCCATAATTTGATACAAAATACTTTTTACCGATTTCTTAGATAATTTAGCATAAAATCAAATCAAAATCTCTATTTTCTTTACACAATTCGAATTCCATACATAACAGTAAATTTGAATTGAATTTATTCCTTGTGGGATGATACTCTTAACTCATCAATTATATTACTTGTCAACGATCTCGTATACTTGCAGATCTTGCACGAACACTTAATATGACGAATCTCATGGAAATAATACTGTATTTATCATTATATTACTTGTCGCGATTCGTAACGTGCAAATTCAACTAACACTAGTTAAGTTAGTACATTCAATGCCTCAATGGTACATTCAAACTCACCAATGAACTCCGATTTCAATGAATTCGACGGAGTAGTGAACTATACAATTTTTCCAGATTTTTGAGTTTATTGTTATTTCTTTATTATATTTTGTGATATAAATATGAGTTTAAATCTTTATGGTAAACAAATTATACTTTGCTTATATAACAGGATCTCCAATTTTTTTTTACATAAAAAGAAATAAGGGAAGTTTTCTTTGTTGCGTTTAAATTTGTATCTGTTTGGTTTTATGGTGTAATTTAATTTAAACAGATTGAGACATTTGTACCACGTTTAATATAGCAAATTATTTATTCATAACATGATGGTTTTCCTTGGGAATTTATCACATTATATCACTTGCTGAATATTTATTTATAGCAGTATTATAAATTCACGAGTTCTGAAATTTTGGAAAACTGACCCCTATACATTCACGAGTCATCCTTGATGTATGCCAAACTAAAATTGACGTATGCCACACTAGAGATGGCAACAGGGTGGGGCACCCCCGTCCCACTCTGTCACTCCCCCATCCCTTCTCGTCCCGTGCCCTGCCCTATTTAGATGGGACGCGGGCTTCCCCCATTTCTTGGCTCGTTTAATTTTTTTTTCAAAAATTTTCAGTTAACTAATTATTATTTTTTAATTTGTAGTTAATTATTCTCCACAGAGCGGGTTCGGCCCCGCCCCACCAACCCATCAAGGTGAGTTTTTTTCACCTCATTCGAGGTGGGGCTGGGGCGGGGCAAATTTTTTTTGCCATCACTATGCCACACTAAAAACTATACTGAGTAATTAATTAATCTGAAAATTATTTTCCTTGATTTTAAACTTTTAAAGGTCAAACTTGATAAATATCTATATTTCTAACAACTCAATTCTACTATTGTAAGCCACTGAATAAAAAATTCGTAAGATTAAGACGTTCCAACTTTCAAGGCTCTTATACTGATTCGGATAAATTTAATTATCTCAAAAATACAGTACTTATTTATTATTTTAGATAACTTACACTTCTAAAGACTATTTATTTCACCGTATGAGATTCGACTCTATCATGTAGAATGTTGATAATTTATGTAGCGTCGGTTTGTACTCGAGAATATAACATTGTACCTACCATAATAACATCCTACATTTGAAAATTTCCATTTGTGATTATTATACTTTCATGTTTTAAACTCTTTGGTTTGAGTATGAATCTATGTCTTGTTTGGTATAAATTAAAATCAGATTTTAATCACATATTTCATGAGTTTCACAACTTTTCAGTCACACATTTCAAAAATTTCTATCACAATCTACTAAAAATCTAATTTTAAACCCCACAAAACACCCTCTTAATATAAGAAAAAGATGTGATTGGAAATAATGAGAATATACTATTATGGGGGCCAATTGTACCCTTTATTTATCAAAATGTCCAAACAATCAAAAGTGGCCCTTCTTTTATGGAGGGACCATCCATTGGCATTAAGCAAAAGATTATGTGGCTAATGATTCTATAAGAATTTAAAGGTGGAAAACAAAGGGAAAAGTAATGAATATTTTCTAATTAAAAGGATAAGGTCTTGTTCAGACCATTTAATTTCTATGCCATTGATAGTTGCCCACGCTATAGTCTTATTGGCTCTCAATCGCAATCAGCATCACAATTTTATCTCTATACTTTTATACATAATAAAATTATTTTAACATTTTTTTAAAAAAAATTTCAAATAAAATTAATTCAACAGCATAGTTTGACTCGAGATTACTAGAGAAAAATTAAGAAAATCAAAAAAATTAAAATTATTAAAACCATCCAATTGGATTAAAGTATACAAGATTTGCCAACCAAAAACGCGTAGCACACTAAGGAAAGTCACCTCTTGAATAGTTAGAAAATGAAACTTTTGCTTTTGTAAATTATCACTGGAAAATTTCCTTCAGGGTCCCCAATATTTATAAATATGTATTCTTGTCCCCAATTTTTTTACACTCCATGCATAGTATTCTCACGAACGAAAGATTTCTATTTAGACATGCCCATACAAAATTGTTTATTTTTTTTTTTAAATATCTTCATTCCAAAAACCAAACGCGACATTCAAATTACTATAATATTACTTTAAAACACACACACGCGCCCGCACACACACACACAAAATTTACCATTTCAATTACCTTGTTTGAGCCCCTTTTTATCAAAAAGTTAATTTTTTCAAAACTCATTTTCAACCATACATTCTTTAATAAAATAATTTTATGCGTGAATTGAAATATTTTTTTTTATTTTTTAACCACACATTATTCAAAAATCACTATTCAAGAATACATTTTTTTTCCCCTCAAATACGTGTTACGTGGCTATTTAGTGACTAAATAGATGCTTTTTTGACAAGTGCGAATATCTCGCACTCAATGTTCGAAGGTTGGGGACGTGAATGTCATGAATAGAAGGTTGGGACCCTCAAAAGGAATCTACCCAATTATCAAAGATAACTCTCATCTTAATCATCATTAATGCATAATCAAAATCCTTAATAGGGTCATCATCATCTTCTGCCCATACGGCATACCCCATAGATTACAGACCACTCAAGAAAATTAAAGAAAAATCCTTCTTCTTTCTCTCTCCTGTTAAAAACCCAAAAACGCCGTTACTTTAAACCATTCCCCGTTACGCACGTGACTTCAACGACTCTATAAAGTCCAAAACACACGGGCCACTTACACATGTCCCTTGAGCAATTGAGCCTGGCTCCGGGGCCCGCCGACGGCGAGACTGACGGCCGTCAACAATCCGCCGATGATGCCAGCAAAGTTGCTCGGCTGCCACGGTGGACCAGACAAGAAATCCTTGTGCTTATACAAGGCAAAAGGGTCGCTGAGAACCGGGTTAGGCGTGGCCGGGCATCCGGGTTGGCGTTCGGGTCGGCTCAGGTCGAACCCAAATGGGCATCTGTTTCATCCTACTGCAAAAGGCATGGGGTAAACCGGGGCCCGGTCCAGTGCCGGAAAAGGTGGAGCAATTTAGCGGGAGACTTTAAGAAGATAAAGGAGTGGGAATTGAAAATAAGGGAGGAAACGGAGTCGTTTTGGGTGATGAGGAATGATTTGAGAAGGGAGAGAAAGTTGCCGGGGTTTTTTGATAGGGAGGTTTATGATATACTTGATGGAGGCGAGGAGGAGGGAGCTAGTAGGCTGGCTTTGGCGCCATCGGCTGTGCCAGCGGGTGATCAGGGTGGTAAAGAAGTGGAGGCAGAGGCTTTGTTCGATAGTGGGCGGAGCGCGGCTGCAGATGATGGGTTATTCTCGGATTTTGAGCAGTCAGGTCAGGAGGAGGTTGGTGAGATTCCCGGACGGGATAAGGAGAATCCGGTGAAAGGTATACCCGCTCCGACTCCCATCTCAGGTAATCAGATGCTACAACTATTAATTTACACACCATCAGAAAACAAGGAATGAATTTTATGCAGAATTATGTGCATGTAAGCGTACAGATTTGTAAAAGGATGATTTTTGAATGAGAATTCTTGAATTTGATGAGTTTTGTCATCTATTTCATAATTTTTGAGAAACTGAAACACGATGTGTTTTGTCATTTGCTATCTGGTGAGAGCTGTATGTGTCTGGGGATTTGGTGATTAATGTAAATATTTACTTGAACAGAAGATAGTTAAATTGTTGAAAATGAGAGACTCCTTCTGTAGAATGTTTCCCATGCTACCATATACGAATGTGTTTTTATGCTCTTGCTCGTGCTGAAGTGATTTGCTGGAACAGTTTCCAAATTGACTCTTGCTAGTAATATTATAATTTTTAAAAGTTGTATCACGGGTTCAAAACCCATTTCCTCTGGCACGGAACTGAAAAGGGCAGGCAAAATTATGCGAGAGAGAAACTTTTGTTCCTTACCCAAAACTATCCAATTGATGGCTAAGTAATCAGTGTGATTTCTTTCAGTAAGACAAGGTATTTTTTTTGATATACATCTGGTGATTTTTGCAAAAGAACTTTGCATGAGGATGCTTTTCTTGTAATGGTAATTCCCTTGCACGTTCCCTTGAATGTGAAGTTTTCGTTTCTTTTTCTGTAGTTGCAGAGAAACAGCATCAGTCATTTCCTCGAGAACCTCCTGATCAAGGTACTATCCTTTCCATAAAGATCATACTGAAATAATAATCATTGCAATCTTCTTCTCATGACTTGCAATTCTTCTGTTAAGTTGGTCATACCGACAGTGCCCAGATTTTAAAGAAAGAATAGCGCTCATAGATTGTGTTGATGCTGTTACCACATTATTCTCCAGCTGAGCTTACTTTGATTTAGTTATGCATCTATCAATGTTATAATCTTTGGTAACATAATGTACACAAAAGAGAACTTAACTCAAGTTCTATTGCAATTGCTCGATAAAATCTGTTTTCCCTTGCATTTCTTAAACTCATCTGAGTTGCAGTATATCTTGATGGGATTAATCTGCAAAATGAGGATTTTCCCGTTCTACAATATACCAAGTGTTCCCTGAGCATTATGAGAATATGTTTAAGCATTTCACCAATTACTGCCTCTTAGAGTTTGCGGTAACCAGTGCTAATGACATTGATTTATTACCCAGTGGCTAAAATTGGATGCATTTGAAGTACTGCCATAATTAAATAGGTCACAATATGGTTTTGTGAGACAAATGGGATGTCTCTTACTTGTCTATATATTTAAGTTTTGCATTACATCTTAAATCGAAAACAATTTTTTTTTTTATCAAATGTCAGTGGTGAAATGGTACAAGTGGTCATTGGTTTGTGGGGAGGGTATTTGATCTTTTAGCCCGTGTTGATATCATATTATGATCACTTCTACAAATGGGGATGCTTTTCTTTAATTTATGAACGTCTCTTTAGGGAAGATTGTCCATTTCTCATGTTTAGTTGGATAATTGGTAGAAAATTATAGCAGCGTGGGTGAATTCTTAAATTGATATGTTTTAAACCAGTATGGTGGATTCCTGCATCTTTTTATCCGTGTTTTTAAACACGACTTTGAAAAACGCAATTTTTGTGGGCCTAAATGATAATAATTTGTGCATCTATTGCAGTCTTTGACCAACTCTAAAATTAATTCATTGCTCAAGGAATTCCAAGTGTTGTAGAATCTGAGAACGAGATGCAAATTAAAAACACTAAACAACGTTGATTGGAACTTCAAAGTCATAAACTATTACTCTTTGAGCATGAGAAGACCTCTTTAGACATTTCTTTGGTTCATGTTTGCTAGATTTTCGATTAACATTTGGAGCATGCAGCTGATTATCAATTGATGGGGTTCCATGCGACAACAGAATTCTTATTCTTGCTTATCAATTTGACGATTGGTTTAGATGTGAAATTGAATAGAATGGTGGCCATATTTAACTGTAGTAAGAAACAGAAAAGAAAATACGAATAACATTAGTATGTCCACTTTCTAGTCATTATCAATAACGATAGGCCACAGCTCGTGGTTTGCATCTTCTGATTAATTCACTCCACCAGCCCTCGTGAAAAAAAAAAAAAAAAAAAATCAGCCAAAGAAAAAGGCTCAACTATAAGAAACACTTGGAGCTAGCAGTGCTGTCCAAGGGAAAAAGTGGTGTTTGTGAATGTGTACTGAAAATGCATTTATTGCAGGCACAAGTCATGAGAAACAATCTACCTCAGAACCTGAGATTCGGAACCCTGAGGACACAAAGAAGAGGAAGCGAAATGAAACTGGTGAAGAAAGGGAAACAACAAATATGCAACATAGGTTGATTGAAGCCTTGGAAAGAAATGGGAATTTGTTGAGTTCTCAACTTGAAGTTCAAAACTCTCATCTTCAGTTGGACAGGGAGCAACGCAAGGACCACGTCAGTAGCTTAATTACAGTCCTCAACAAGCTTGCCGATGCCTTGGGAAGAATTGCCGATAAGCTGTAGCAAAAACGTGTCAGTTTAGGTGTTGTACACTTATTTATCCAAAGGATTTGGTAGTCATTCATAATTGCATTAAAGATGGCTCCACACACTTTTTTCCTTTTTTTCTTCCTGGTCTTAGTTTGATGTATAATCTTTTTTACCTTTGTTCTTTCTTTATATCAACAACAGAATTGGAAATGTACCATTGCTTCTTGTTTCTTTACCCTTGATTTAATATATCGATATTTTTTTTGTTGATTTAGTTGGCATGATTGTACAGATTAATGATTAAATATGTAGGGTATCGCCATCAATTTGCTCAAAAGTTTTAATTCATAGCATTATATTATATAATATGTCCTAGATTACTCAGAATTAAACTGGGAGTCTACTCCAAGCCCATTATCTTGGGCTCTCCTCCGTTTCAAGCATACTCGTGCATCAGTTAGGGTGAATGTTGCTTATACAAGTATGGGATGAACTTGAACTAGTAAGATAATGAAACAATTTTTTGGTAATTTTGGATCACTTCCAACGCAATTATAAATTTTATGGTTGAACGTAGATCATGGCTAAAAAACACAGTTAGTAAAATCAAAATTAAAGTCGCTAGAAGTTGGGTGACTAACTATGTTTTTTTACTCTATATGTGCATATATCTTATATTGATAAAAAACTAGTGCCCATTCTCTAAAGACAAGCCTACGGGTTTATGTTGTGCCACGTGAACTCTGAAGGGTTGCTCAATAGGTCAGGCTTTAAGTTTGCTCCACAATGGTTACCAGTTCGAGTCCTCTTAGAGCCACTGAGGTGGGTACCTGCTGTAAACTTTAGGGTTCAATGGGATTAGTCGAAGTACACACAAGCTGCCCGAACATTCACGGTTATAAAAAAAAATTATGTTGTGCCACATGACAACATAGCATTGGACAGTTTAAAAAAAAAACTTTTTTCGCCTACAATTTTTTGAAAACAAAGTGGATATCAAAATCACGTAAGGAGTGCACATTTAGCATTATTGATGTACATAATTACTTTAGTTATAGCAAGCTTGAAGAAGAAATAAATGGATATATTTTTTTGGCGTGAAGTTTACATATAAAATAAAGTAAAACCATTGGCAATCGGAGGTGGCTGTTGTTGTGCAGAACAGTAAATTTCTTTGCAACAGAAGCTCCATCCTTCCGTTTCAAAGAGAACACGGCTAAATAATAAGCAACTCATGGTATTATTTCCAATTTACCGCATATGCATAATTTACCCAAGAATTAATCTCCTCTTAGAATGAATGGTATTATAATCAGAATATTCATACAAAATACACAAATTTAAGAATTAAAGATCCTATTGGGAAAATAATATATCATAATCTTTAAATATTCATTAAAAGAGTTCTAGACTACCAGAAAATCACAAGGCAGTTTACAAATCTCACCATAATCACAATGCTAATTTACTGGCTATATTTTCACAGTCAGGACTAGAGCTTAAAACATTGTATAAATATATCATAGAAATGCATAAGTGAAACCATGGACAAAACTTAGAAACCGGAGTGCAACTTCCCTGTCTTCATTGGCCGAAAATGGATGGATGTCTAGGCTCAGGAACAACTTCCATGTTTATGCAAAATCACCATCCATAGAGAATAGAGAACCAGCTAGAACAACCCCTCACTTGGCTTAGATCATTGATCAAGAGATCTCACAAAATAGCCAAGAATCACCCCCCAAAATCGAACCCAAAACCAACAGATAAACCAATACCCTTTACCCTAATTTCAGGCCTAAGAATATATCAAGGTTTCCTCAATCAATAAGCTCACTGGTCGTTTTTTTTTGGTAGAGGAAGAAGAAAGAAGAAATGGTGGACAAACTCTCTGCTCAAATGAAAATGAAAGGGGACAGTCCACATATATTGAAGAGAGAGAGAGAGCCAAGTCAAGCGAAAAGTGGTATGACTTCTTTTTTCTATTCAAAGGTCTTGTCCCAATTTTGAATTGAAAGTCATGTGCAAGAAGCTTCCGAGATAAGCCAAATGATAAAATATCTCTCATGATTAAATCCTAGCCCTCAAATCTATCTAAAGGTCTCAAATGATTCAAAACCAATAATAGGAGAACCACACAAGTCAACAGATCCAACAACCAAAAGAACACCATATTGTTCCACTAATAATTACTATATGGGTGTCCATTTTTTTTTATTATAAGCACCATCTAAGCCTAGAAGAAGTTTTTAGGTTTCCACCTACAACGTGGTGGGGATCTTTCGATCACCAAACCCTTTCTATTGATAAAGAAATGATATCTTTGGTGTTGAGCGGATTTAGTTTTTGGTTCTTATGTTAATATCTGATTTTATGTAGATTTAAACATATAATGTTTTGTGATTAAGCTTAGTTTGTGCCTTGTTGGGTTTTAAGGAATTGGACTTCTTCCTTTGCAATACAGTTTACCATCCCACAAAAATTGCACTTGTCCAAGCAAACCACTCAGGAATCCAGTAGCCTCATGATGGGGACCTTCCATAAGGAATATACAAATTCAAGAGTTGGGCTTAGGATTTGACATAACAAAAAGTCAACATGATAGATAGACATTAAGGTAACCATGGCAAAACACCGTTGGCTCGGCCCGAAAAAGTTAGAGCCGGGCCGGCTCGCAACTCAGTTCCATCGAGCGGAGACTCTAGCCAAGCCCCATTTTGGGGTGTCGGCTCAAGCCCGGGCCAGCCCATGTGGCCCATTGGGCCACACGGGCTGGTCCGTACGAGCCGCCCGTGTTTTAAAAAAATGTAAGATAAAACAGCCGCATGGAAAAAAAAAAAAAAAAACTCGAGTCGAGTCGAGCCTCATTTTTTTGACCGAGTTTTTGCTGGCTCGACTCAAGCTCAAAAAAGTTCAGACCTATTTTGATCGAATCGAGCCCGAGCTTCGAGTTTCGGCTCGTTGACATGGCTACATTAAGGAAAGAAGAAAATGCTTGGTCTGACAAACAAATCTCAACTAAATATTACTTGGTGAGATAAGGCAGGTGAATTAACAAAGTCTCATAAAAATAACTAAAGAATAACCACGTCTTCACCAGAGAGAGAACCAACGCACTATGAAAGCATATAATCGATACAGCTTTTATGTTTGACCATACCTGATAATTTTTTAACGATCTTCATGGCTAGCATCTGCTCAAGGTTTTGAGATAAGCTTCGTAAATTAAATTAGCAGGAGCATTTCCTCCAACCTCAATCAATGCATCAATTTCATCATCAGATCATTCATCCAATGTCACGAACAAAACCTATACGATTCAAAATTTTATGATGGAAATGTAAAGAATAAAAGATTATAAAATGTATGAGTGTGAGAGATAGGAGATGGTGGAATAGAAAAACGAAATGAGGAAGTCGCATTTGAAATGTGTACCAAGGTTTCTGTGCACACCACAGCACTTTTAAGCAAATAAATACTCCAATATCTGCGGACCTGAACATGCCACAAAAAACATTAACAAGAAGAAACAAAGGAAACACAGATACAAAGTACATTAATTTACATGTGTTCTTTTAAGGTAAGCAGACAACAACTACTGCTTTTGTTATATATTTATACAATATGTGAAAAAAATAATTAATTATGATGAAGTGTCCAACTGGTAAAAAGGGTGGAATTTGTGTTGGAGGTTGGGGGTTCGAGTCATGCCTCACGCATTATATTAAAAGGTCTTTGATTGGGCCTTGGGCTTTATTGATTCCAATAAAAATTATTTTATTTTTAATCATTTTCGAAATTATTTAATGGTCAACTAGCCAGTAAAATATGACAGTTTTAACTGCTCAGTATTATCATTCATTACCATTAGCCATAAAACTGCAACTTAATACTGGATTATAGTTGAGGAAGTTACATCTATTTTTGCCTATATAAACAAACATTTGGGTACTAGAAAACATACAACAAAAAACGAGATTATATTTTCATATACAGAAAAAATATTATTCCTTATTTTACATATTTCTGGAGTATACTGGAGAGTTCTGAAAACCTTTTATGATTGCTGCACAATTGGTTTATTTGATCGTTGTATCCTGGAGGCGATTGTCCACGGAGGTCGCAGCAGTAATCGACGGGCAATTTCGCTTTAGGACATCGTGCTGTCACGAGACTCGATCAGTCGATAAGTTTTTCTGCACTTTACAGTATTGCAACTATTAAAATTTCTAACAGTTTTTCCCTCGCTCTCGTGACATTTTTATGAATAATCTAGCAAGAGGTAAAGAGAGAAAAAAAATTAGAAGAAACCAGAGTGAAACTTACGCCTTTTTTGGATCTGGAGCACCACAATCTACACAAAGACGGTTATTGCATTCAACCAAAAGCTCTTTCAATCTTCTTTTACCTATACAAACAATATTCATCAAAAAAAAAAATGCGCCAAGAACTAACTAAAACTCTACAATATCCGAAAAAAATGTCGATACATGAACATGTATACCAATTAGCAACAAAATTTTTTAAAACAGGTTTAGTGCTAAATAATCAACAACTAGCAACAAAATGTGTCGTGTTGAGCACACTAATCAGGATGCAAAGAGCTTGTCAAACAATGTATATTGCATGGAGAAAGGGTATGTTCCATTATGTAAGCGTAATGCAGTGCCTTGCACAATTGATGAAGTCAATGTACTACATTCTTTAGTCAGTTCTTAAGAGAATCCCATTTCAGGGTGCAAGATACAAGTGCATTCTTCATTAAAAGGGTTAAGTAATTCCACTCAAACTTTATGCGAAAAGGGTAGGGAATTATGGCAGACATTTCTTACAATTTCAACTTGGCCTGCAAATACTGAACTATAAAAAAGATTTAGAACATATGTTTTCTCTCCCTGTATACGAAATTTCCTTATGTACGATTTACATAACAAAAAGCGCAAGCAAAATTCTCGTTAAGTATTTTCCCAGTTAAGCTTGCAAAAAATCATACATCAAATACTTAGAATCAAAATCCTAGAATAGTCATATAAAATGAATGTTAAGAAGCATAGATATGTGAATGTTACATATTTCAAAAAATAACTCTTCTTTCACAATGCAAGGTAAGAACACCTAAGATTAGAACGAAAATGTAGAGGCAAAAACTTGAGTACAAATCATGGCATAAATTAAGCTAGAAGTTCATAGGAACCTATAATAAAATCATACAAGAGACAGAGTCTTACTTCGTTCTTCTCGAGGGAGGTTATAAAATTCTAAAATTGATAAAATTGCATAACGACAAAACGGGAGAATTTATTGTAAACATGTGAAAGAGAAATTAAGTACCAGAGTCCAGGTCAACCACAACAGTCCTTCCATGACCGAGCACACAACACCCTCCCTGACCGAGCACACACATGGGGGGCAGGGGAGAATTTTTTTTCCATTTTTTATTCACGTCGGTCCCACACCCATGTGAGTGTAGGTCAACCAAGTTGACAACCAATTCGGACAAAGTAGCTTAATTCATTATTTTTACCTTGAAGCAAAAGATTTAGCACAGTGATGAGACCGTAGTGACAAAAACAATGAACACAATTCACCATATCTTAAAAGGAAAAAAAATTAATAGAAGATATTATACCTCTGCAAATGCCCATGGGGAAGATATAATCACATCATCCTCGTATGCCTCAAGATCAATTGGTGCAGGTATATTGTCTCCTTGTTGGTTAGCTTGCTCATCCTGGGACATAGCACGAGATGATGTCCCCTCCTAACTTCGGCTTTCACATGATGGTGCAAAATTAAGATAAACATTTAACATTGGCTTCCTCCTCTGACCTCTAGCATACCTTGTAACTCCCTCCTGGGTGCTCATGCTGTAAAATATTGCAAGAAGTCAAATCTCCTATGCACTATGCACCATGCATGGCAAGCTACATTTTCTAAGGTCCTGTTTGATATCTATAATTTTCCATGGAAAAATTTTTCATTTTCTATCTTTTACCTTGTTTGATAGGCAATTTTTTCCTTGGAATTTGTTTCCCCCCAACCCCCACGTGACCTCGTTTTCTTGGTTCTCATGGAATTTGTTTTTCCACCACTTTGGTGGAAAAATGGTTTTCCACCTCTTTTTTAACAATGTAAACAAATTCTATCCCCAATTGTAACAATTATATCCCTCTAATGGACAATTTTCATGTAAAACAAAGTCAAACGAACACAAAAAAATCCAAAATTTAAATATTTTCCACGTGAAAAATTATACTAATCGAACACAATTAACCATAAAATTCATTTTCTTTCCACCCAAATTTCACTCTTGTAATTAAATGGACCCTAAATGATAAACATACACATAATGTGTCTCGAATTGTTAAGAAAAATAACAATAACAACAACAAAAATGATAATATTAATGCCGGAAAAATAAGGATCAGCACCAAAAAAGATAGCAAAAGCTACTTCATTTATAATAAATTATTGTTGCAAAACAATAAAAACTTTGTGCAAAAAACAAAATTTTATATAAATATAAATATTTAATATTCTCAAATGTCAAACCTTAAACCGATTGTTGTAGAACAATAAAAACTTTGTGCAAAAATCAAAATTTTATATAAATATTTAATATTCTCAGATGTCAAACCTTGAAAGCAATACAAACATTAAATCAGATTTCTTCATGAAAATTTCTCATATATGAAAAAAATAATAATTTATACAGATGATCCCATCTAAATAGCTAAGCAACGAGCTCAAAATTATATTTTCTTGAAAAAAACTATCGACTGTAAGGGAAAAAATTAGATTAACCACAAGATCAATTTCTTCCGTCCTTAAAGATAAGAAAAGGGGAAAATTATCGACGTGCAAACCATAATCGCACAATCCAATACTCTGGATGATGAACGAAGCATAAAAATTCAATCAATAACCGTCTAGAAGATTCAAAAAAACAACATAACACAGTTATTATAAACAGAGTTCTACCAAATTAGAACCATATATACAAAACATCATTTGCGTGTGAAAATGGATGAAATGAGAGTTGCGTGAAAAAAAAAATGTTGACGATGGTTACGTCCTGACGCTGCCCTGTCAAAATTACTCTTTTACATGTGTGGGAGTAGAAAGGCCACCAAACAGGCTCAGGTCAAAAAAAAAAAAAAAAACCGCGTAGTCTCCCCCTCTTCCCCCAATTCCCTACTCTCATAACCTGCGATCGTCTCTATAATCACAGCTCCCTTCCTATCCAATTGGTTTTTTCTTCCCTCGCTGGTCGCCCCTACAGAAGCTTCTCCACTCTTCTTGGTGAGATTCGTGCTTCGGTGGGAAGTTCAACCTCTCTACGGCTCTACCGTCATTCATACCTGAAGAAATCGCAAACGGTTTCGACTTTTTACTCTATTAGTTTTACATTTGGTCTCATTTTTAATTTCTATATATCTGAATATGATTTTACTATTTTTCCCTTGTTGATCGTTTTCCTTTTTCCCTCAAATATTTTATTGGAACTGTATATGAATTCATTTAGAATCACATGAAACGGAAGTAAATAATTCCTTATTCGGCCCTTGTTTGATTTTGATTTTTCAAAATCATTTTTCCAAAGCCGCACATCCTCTGGACCGTATATTTCCATACTCTTTAACCACACATTCAATTTTCACAAAATCACTTCTCAAAACATCAAAATCAAACAATGTTTTGAGTTGCCAATAAATGGTTCCCTTTTTAGTTTGGAATCAAGGGGATCATTTTTCTTTCTTCAGTATTAGGGTCTTTTGTGAATCTTTTCATTCTTGAGACGGTTGTTTAAAGTAGTAGACTTGATGTCTCTTTGTTGTTTTATTAGAAAAATTGGTGCTCATCCTTTAGGGGAACATTTGATGATTTTGTTTAATACTTTTGCTTTGTTCTTGATTTGAGCAAGTATTACTTTTCGTTCTTGTTTGAGCAAGAATTTGTTCTGCTTAATGGGTTGTTGATTCAATTTCAACTGGAAAGGGTTTTCAGATTTGTTCACTTGAGTAAGAATTTATTCTCCTTTTCTCTTACCATGTCAATTCTAGCAGAAAAATGGTAATACTAATGTATACCAAGAAAGAACTAATGCCAGGAGAGAATAACATCGAGTGATAGTTTTTTAATCCGAAATCAAGTATATGTAGTCCGATTCAAATTTATTTTATTCCAACAAATAAAAAAAATGTTTTTTGAACTAAAATCATAAAAAAAATTCGAAAATAAAAATAACTTAAAGAGTAACATTTTTTTTTTAAAAAATTCTTATATGCTCCAAAACATTTTATGTAAAAGAATACTCTTTGAAAAAATCGCATCCAACCAGAAGTTGAACCAGTTCAATTCTTGAGTCTGTTTCATTCTCTCCTACTAACGGTGTCAAAAACTCGTGCGAATCATTGAACCAGGTTAAGATTTCCTCTTACAGGCAAGAAATTTAATTTTATCAATTTTTTTGTTAATCAACGCTGATTTGATTATTATTATTATTATTATTATTATTATTATTATTATTATTATTATTATTATTTTATTTTATTTGTGGGGGGAAAAAGAAACAAAATAAAAAAGGGCATTCATATCTGGCTGGACTCATGGAATTTTTACCAGGTTTTCATAAATTTTGTGCTCCAGTGTGGTGTAAGTGACATTTATAACATTTCTGCATTTTGTTTCAATTCAATTATAGAGCATTTTTGGTTTAGCTTAAAAGAAGCTTGTTTTTGTGAGTTTATCTGTTTATTTGATCTGGTTTAATCATCAAGACTGTTAATTAGCCCCTGTTTAATCCACATTATTTTTTTCATTCTCATTCTTCTACTCATTTTCAACCACACATTCTTCAATAAAATAATATTTTCCATCACATCAATAACTTTTCCTTCTTTTTCAACCATATATTTTTCATTCTTCTACTCATTTTCAACCATACATTCTACAATAAAATAATATTTTCCATCACATCAATAACTTTTTCTTATTTTTCAACCACACATTCTCTATCAATCTACTATTCCATAATACATTCTTTTCAAATAATGTGGTTCAAACACACCCTTATTTTGTTGTATCCATGACTATTTTATGTTCTATCAGAGCTTAATAACCAATTGAGAAAAGAATAAACTGTGAATGGAAGTGGAGGGCAATCCGATTAGAGTGCAGTGTATAGTGCAAGATGGAAATATGGTGGTGCCACCTCAATATGTGCAACCACCTGAGACCAGAGCACAGCACAACTCTAAGAAGATCTCTTCAAGCAATGATTGCGATGCACCCATGCCACCTAAATAACTAGAATCGTTACGACTGTATATCCATGAGCAGTTGGGGCTAGCCTGCAGAGAATGGGGAGCCTTCCACATTATCAACCATGGAGTTCCAATCAGATTGTTGGATGACATGAGGACTGCAGGCCGCTCCTTTTTTGAGGGCTGCTCTATGGATCAAAAGATCAGTTATTCGTGCGACGCCAATTCCCCTGCATCTGAGGGCTATGGCAGCCGCATGCTAGTTGCATCAAATGACACAGTTTTAGATTGGAGGGATTATTTTGATCACCATACTTTACCCCTTTCCAGGCGCAATCCATCCCGGTGGCCCCACTTTTCACCCAATTACAGGTGGCTAGATTCTTTTTCTCTTATGTCCTTGCAAAACAATATTATTTCGTATTCTTTTCTTGATAAAGATTACTTCAAGATTCCTATTTTTAGTTTTCATCGCTTTGCATTCCTGATGATATAATTCCTTGTGTGAAATGACTAACTACAAGACTCATTAATAGAGAAGTTGTAGCAGAGTATAGTGATGAAATGAAAGTACTTGCTCAGAGGCTACTGGGTTTGATCTCCGAAAGCCTAAGCCTGCCTCCTTCATGCATTGAAGAGGTTGTAGGGGAATTCTATCAGAACATCACCATAAGTTATTATCCTCCTTGCCCACAGCCTGAACTTACTCTTGGTTTGCAAGCACACTCTGACATGGGAGCAATAACCTTTCTCATCCAAGATGATGTGGGAGGCCTTGAGATCTTGAAGGATGGAGAATGGATATTCGTAAATCCCCGATCTGATGCCATCTTTGTTATTTTGGCTGACCAAACTGAGGTATTTATTAACTGGTCAAATTTTTTATCTTCAGTATCTCATTGTTTTCAATAATGTCACTAGTACATATAATCTTATAGGAGTTCCTGAAGTTAATGCATATTATATATTCCTTTTTAATTAGATTCTTGGAGGAGTTCGGTGATTGAAATAAGTCACCAAATCAAAATCAAATTTAAAAACACTTTTTAATAGGAGAATATGAATACTTGTTCAATGTTTCAAACCTGGCCCGAGCATCAATCCGGAAAAGGTGAAGGGTCAAAGTGAAAAGGTTTAACCGATTTTAAAACATTGCTCACTAATAGTAAGTTTCTGTCGTATCCTATGGTGGCTTAGTTTTTGTGCTCAACTAATTTGTTGTGTAGGGTTTCTTGAATACTAACATAATATTCTTACATTTTGAAGATATTCCCAAAGACATGAGAAGTTTGTTTTATGGCGATGTATACGATAGACATTGTTACTATTCTTTGTAATGTTTATATTAATAGGTATATATAGTCATGCAGGGGCGAAGCCAACTCGTTCCCAGTGAGAGCAAATGCCCTCACCGGGATTGAGAAGAAATAATTTATTTGTGTTCATCCTTTTTTTTTTTTAAACAACTTTCAGTACATGTATATTGCCTGTTGTTTCCTTTTTCAACAAGGGCTTGATTGCTAAAATATTATCAACTTTTCAATTGATCAATCTTCAACTTTAAGCATACTTTTTATGGTACTCACAACTTCTTAAATACACGTTTCATCAACTTTTATCAAAATTTGCCAAAACTTTTGTCAAAATCTTTGCACACCACCCCTATGTTATTATGGAATGCTAATAGGTGTAGAAATAGGCCCCTGTTTGGTTTAGATAAAAATAAGATTTTGAGTAGATTTTAATAAAAGTTGATGGAATGTGTATTTGAAAAATTGTGAGTCCATAAAATGTGTAATTAAAATTAATTGCTGACTTTGATTTAAATTTTAATCCAATTTTTTATTGAAACCAAACGGGTGCTAGATAAGATTGTCGAAGAGTGTGCTAAAATTTATCAATTATCTTAATAGATTTTGTTCGGTTTAATAAATTTTTTTAACAAATTACATGCAAAAAGATAAGATCCAAATAGAACATGTTAGAATATGAGACAAGTACACTAAAGTTGACATTGGTGAACTAGTACCATAATTTGAATAAAATTAAACAAAAAAAAAGCGGTGCGAACTTAGTGACTAGATTAGGAGAGGGAAGAGTAGACCATAATTATCATACTTTATTGTATTTGCTAAGAATTTAGTTATTTTAAATCTTTCAATAAATCCAATAAAGAACCAAATGGAGTAGCGACATATAATTCACGTAGCCAACTCCAAATTCATTAGGAACCATGTTTAGTATTGTATTATTACATTTTATTTTTTAGCTCCACATGTATACACAAGTACAATATACATTTTTGCGTTATCTGGAGCTTGAAGCATTTGCATCATGAAAGCATTAATCTGAACTTGTTTCTTTCAAACAAAAGGACCATTATATATCCCTGATGATGTTTGCTGCTTTCAGATTATAACCAATGGAAAGTATATAAGTGCTCAACATCGGGCCATAACTAATGCCACCAATTCACGGATTTCAGTTGCTACATTTCATGACCCCGCAAAAACAAGGAAAATACACCCAGTGTTTAAACCACCTAAATATCATGAGGTGATGTACGGGGACTATGTTTCATCCTGGTACACAAAAGGCCCAGAAGGAAAACGCAACATTGATTCTCTTGTACTTGATTAGTTGCTTTCACTTTTCTTCTGGGGGATTAAGCTCAATCATGGGTAAGTGGAATCTGAGTATCTTCCTTAATTCAATTTTCCTTCGTCTTCAGATATGAGACACGAGCTTTGTCTTAACAGTGTACCAAGTGCCCGTTTGGCATGGATTTTACTTTTAATTTTTCTTCCCGTAGAAGAACTTTCAAAGGAATCTACCTTAATTTTTATTTGAAAAATAATTTTTAAAAGCACTTTTTATTCCGAAAGTACTTTGGAAGTTGGACCAGCTCTCTCTAAAAGCTCTTCTAATTACTGGAAGCACTTTCATGAATCTAGCCAAATGGGTCCAAAAGCAGCTTTTGGCCTCAAAAGCTCTTTTTAACTTTTTAAAAGTCATGCTTAACTTGCCCTAACTCTTATTTTCTTCTATGTTTAGATTGGTTCAGAGAATATTGATTTATAATTACGCTTGGACATGTAATCAGATATTTTAAAGTGGTAGCAAGACCTGTTAGATGGCTAGATCTTCACAGTAGCAGGGAATCGCTTGTTGCCAGTCACCGTTTTATCTTTACGTTCATCTCCTCTTTTGTAACTTTCATTTTTTACGGACACGCCTAGTGTTGCTGAAACAAACTGGAAAAATGAAAATATGGTGAAGAGGACTATGTAGTTGGATTTATCTCGTTTTCATTTCACCGTTCTGTAAAATTATGCACGAGTTGTTGGATTCTCCTGAAAATGTCGTGTCCTGTCCTGACTAGTTATAACAAGATTGCATGAAATTTTAAGGGGTATCCAAACAGAGGGCTATTTTACTTGCAATCATAACAGGATTGATTTGTGCCATTTTCTTTGCTTCATTGGATAATACAATGTGTTTTCTCCCATGATTTTGGAATCAGCACTTGCACATGAGACCACCACTTTTGCTGCGGTCAAGGCTCTACAAGAAGACTATTATTAGCAATGACCAAGTATTGCTGCAAGTTGCTTTAGATCTTTGAGTTTCATAGCTAGTCTGCAAAGACAAGGATACAAACCCATATGATATAAGATTTCATTACACTCAAACGAGCCATCAGATTTAAAGATTGATATTCTCAAATGAACTGTTTGATGATATATTATTATGTTGTAACTATATTTACTAACATTGTTCGTCATTCATTTGATTCCTCAACAATCAAACTCAGTTTCACTTTACTGCATAACACAATAGAGAAGGATGGGTGCATTACTATTTTATTAATCCACCTTACCAAAAATGTCAGTTACATTATTAAGCTACGGTTGGAGACTGAAGAAAGCAACCAAATGTTAGAGCATATGAGAAAACAATTACAGGGATGATGAAACTAACTCATTGGAAGCAGAAGCATCCCTTAAGTTTTGCTTTCAGCTTCACTTTGAGCGTCGACCGTGAATTTCTGAGAATCCAGTTCTCCTTCTCTAACTCGTTGATTACTTTCCTCTTCTCATCATTTCTTCTTATCAACTCGGACAAATTCTCCTCGAGAAGTTTGAAGAAATGTAAACGTTGAGTCCAAATTTTCTCCATTGGGAATCCATATTTAGTGGTGTTCTTCTCACTTATTAAATGAACATGATCTGATCCCTTATCATTTGATGGGTTCTTGCTTGAATTCGGCGAGACGGTATTTGAGGACGTGAGTTTGAGTTTCAACTTTAAAAGTGATTCAGAAGCAGGATCAACACTCGGATACTCCACATTATGCAGCAGGTTTTGTGAAGAATCCAACATTGTATTCTCGTGATGATGAAAATTGGAAAGTAATGCTTGGGATTTTAACAATAGCTGCTGCTGCTGATCATACTTAACGGCCAAAGCTCGGTTTGATCTGTGAAGCTCTTCGACCATTTTAATGAGTTGTGGTCTCTTTACGTAGTACATCTCGGCTCTCTTTGCGAATGTGTCTCCATCATCGTCTTCAATTACGTCCAAAATCATCTTTATCTTTCTATCCAACTCTACATTCATTATATGTAAAAACCAATTAGAGTCTTCTTTTAATTACTTGACACTTTTTCTTCTCCAACAACATTAATTACTCTTATCATCTATCAGTACAGTAAAAAAAAAGCCATTTAAAAATTAAAATCAGATATAAGTATGGAAAATTATAAAAGAGAATAGTCAGGGCCGGAGCTAGACCTTGAAAGTAGGGGGGCCTAGAGGTAGAGGTGAAGGGGTGGGTGGGGCCCACGGGGTTTGCCCCCGAAATTTTTTTAAGATACGTTATTAACAAAAAAAATCAAGAAACGTATAAAAGAAAGTACCAATTTTTAATTTAGCAAAATCATACTTTGATAATGTTCTACATGATCATCAATCATGTCGGCGAAACTGGGGCAAATAGACAAATAGTTATTGCATTGGTCGCTCGAGCAAGCCCTCTGGCGATGGTTGAGCAGTCGTCAGTATTTTCTTCATAACTTTCTCTACCGATATCCGATTGTGATGAATCGAATTTCGTTGGAAAGCTAACTCGAAGGGCTACAATTATTCTAGAAATAGCCATATCCAAATTTCAATGTTTTCTATTTGAAACATGCGTTGAAAGAGGTAATTACAAAAAAACAATTAAAAATTTTTTTTTTTTGTCAAAAATGGCCCCCACGCCCCTCCGCCCCTGAGAATAGTGAAATCAATAATACAAATTCGTACGTAAAATCATAATATATACCAACGTTGCGTGTGCGTTTGAGAGAGAGAGAGAGACCTGACAAAGTGGTGTGGAGCCATTGAGAATGAGGGCAGCGATTATGGCTATCCCACCACCATGAATGGGAAGAGGATCGTCGTAGTTGATCATCGTTTTTCTCCATTGAATTGAATTGAATTCAAAAAACGAAAGAAAAAAATGGTTTATGAGCTGAAGAAGAAGAAGAGTTGTAGGACTCTAATTGGTATTTAAACCGTTTCTTTCCTTGTATAAATTATCTTTCTTCATTGAAAATAACAACGTTTTCGAAATTTTAATTTTGTTGTTACCGTTCCTTATTTTCAGCTACCCTAGGGTTTTCTAACTTTGGTATAGTGAAATCGTGAGATTTTAGACTTTAGACATGGGGAATGGTATGACACTCAAGACCCTTTTAATGCGAGGATTACATTGATTAGCATCTCCAATAGACTGTTTAAATATGTGATGCTCTCTATTTTAAAGAGTCAACATTTAAAATTACGCTTCAAGACTCTTTAAATTAGCATTTTAATGTAGAGAGAAACACTATCTATAATTAAATGCATTCAAAAAGTTTTAATTTTCAATGTAGAAAAATAATAAAATAATCTAAAGAAAAACTAATTAAAATAAAAGATAAAGAAAAATAATAAATATTTTTTAAAAGTAGTAAAATTAAGTGTTAAATATAAAGAATTTGTTGAAGTACTTTAAAATTTTAACTCTTTAAATT
>CAIGRO010109397.1:0-21297 GCA_903798355.1 Fraxinus baroniana | reverse complement strand
ATTTTATCTCACCAAAATTTATATATATATATATATATATAAAAAATAATAATAATAATAATAATAATAATAATAATAATAATAATAATAATAATGGTTTAGGCGGGATTTTGGACGGGAACGTTATAGCGGACCATTCTTCTTTAATATAGTATAAGACATGTAATCTAAATTGGTCAGAAATTAAGTAAGAATTAAAACATAATGATGAAGTTTAAAATCGACCAGATATGATTGTACGTATATTCAAAGCAAAATTAGAAGAGTTAAAAAATGATTTAAACAAAGAACATATTTTTGGTCATGTTGTTGCTCATCTATATATATATATATATAATATCGTGTGAGACTCCTTGTGAAAATACTTACCCATATCTTCATCTTGTTATTGTAATACTGTTATATTTGGCGATAACTCATACCCATTATATAAACGTTCTAATAATGATATTTCGATTAAAGTTAGAGGTTAAATATTAGATAATCGATGGGTAATACCATACAACCCTTAATTAAGTGCAAAATTTGACTGTTATATTAACGTTGAAGTTTGTTCTTCTATTAAAGCAGTAAAATATTTGTACAAATACGTGTATAAATGACATAATCATATTTGTACAAATACATGTATAAATGACATAATCATATTAATTTTTCGTTACAGATATAAATGAAATTTCTGTTTATCAATCAGTTATATGGATATCTCCACCTGAAGCTATGTGGAGAACTTTTTCTTTTAATTTACCAGAGATGTGTCCTACTGTTTATGCTTAAATATAAAACGCTAACATCACCTTCAAAATAACATAACCCGTGCAATGCACGGGTAAAAACTAGTTTTCAAGAAAAATTAGAGGTTTGATTTATAAAAAAAAACTTCTTGTACATAACTATTTACATAGTATTTTATATAATGATGATGTATCAAAATGTAGGTGTGGAAGTTATTTGATTGATAAGATCTTGATTTAATTAAATCTCGTCACATCATCTATTAGTAAACAATTATATAAGTTGTTATGTACATATAGCACAACCGCTGATTTATTATCTCTATTTCGTTGTCTACATCAATTATGTTAGCAAATGAGAAAACTCAAATTTCAAGAATAATTCTATTCGATGATATGATATAGATTTTTAGCAAATAAATTTGATAAAAAAATTTGAACTCTATAAAATGTGTGATTAAAAAGTGAATAATAGTCGTGGATGGAATGAAACGTGCAGTTAGAAATGAACTCGCTTAATTTTTTAATAAAAAATGGATTCGTAAAAAAAGTCTTCAATGTATTCTATTGATCTATTAACAACAAATTATGCATCAAAGTACAGTAATGTTGTCTGTTCAAATGGCCGATGATAAATAATCTAAGTGATGTTAAGTGATTGACACCTGATAAATCGCGGATCATAAAAAAATTACAATTAATCCCTTCTTTGACAACTAGGAAAAATTATGTTTTAAATAGTGATTTTTTAAAAAATATATAGTTTAAATGTAGGAAATCTTTTTAGGTTTACGTATTGAATAATTTATTGTGCGAATACGTGGTTAAAAATAAGTATGTAAAAAAAGAGTTTGAAAGTAATGATTATCAAACAAGAGCTAAATAACACTACTCATTAAGCCCGTGTTTTAAAATCATTATTTGGGAGAAATAGAGTTTTAAATAATGATTTTTAAAATAATGTATAGTTAAAAAGCCTGTAAAATCTTGGATTTACGTTCAAAATATTTTATTATTTAAATGTGTTGTTAAAAATGAGTGTAGAAAAAAAGTTTGAAAATAATAATTGTCAAACATGGGCTAAACTATCAAAAAATTTATGAAGTTCAACAAAAAAATAAATAAATAAAGAAATGGAGATTCATGACGACATTTACAATCATGCAACGAGTACATTATCCCTCTTCTATTAAAAGAGGCAATGCATAGTTCACTATTCATTCATGACGTATTTTTTTTCCCATTTTATCCCCCACTTCTCTCCCCATTTAATCCCCACTAATTAATTGTTTCTTCACATTGTATCCTCTGCCATTTACTGGGGGAAATTTGTTGAATTCAAGAAGAGAAAAAGGAGAATCAAATTATAAATATTTCTACCATGAGGTAAGATAAAGATATGAACCTCAATTTGTTGAATTAGTTGTGGATTTACACTGTAATTTTATCTAAAATAAAAATTATATAATTGTAACACAAAAATTCAATTTTATATTTCTAATTTTATATTTTTTATTACGTTGAAATAAATAAGTGTTAGTACGTAAAAAAATGTAAAAAAAAAAAAAGAAACTTAATTAATACATGTAATTATACAAAAAATATCTGCAAACCGACTTCAATGACACCATAATGTATTCTGTCACTTTCCACACTACATGCAAATGTACTGAATTCAATTGGAATACGGGACAGAAATGATTTTACAATATATTATATTTTAGCGTTAAGTTTGTCAACTACATATCATTTTACAATTGGAATATGAGACAGAAATGATTTTGTTGTAGATAGTGTTAGCACGGAAAAAAAAAAAACTGTTTTCATCATTATCTTATAAAAATAAAAGGGGATTATAGACTTTTGAGAAAGACAAAAAAAGTGATTATTTTAATCAATTAGAATTTTCTGGCAGAGTGAATCCTTCGTACAAAATTCCTTCAAAATATCACAAAATATTTTATTCATAATATTACTTCCAATTCTACTATATTCCGTGGGGTGACTTCTAAGATTTTTTGCACAAAAAATATCTTAGTTAAGCTTACGAAAGAACTACTGACTGCCAGAATTTTTGGCTCCCAAAATCAATTGAATTGCAAAAAAATAAAAAAAAAATCATTTTTATAATGTTTCAATCTCAACAATCTAAAACAGAGCGTTAATACTAGATCTTCATTATACGTACTGTTTGTAAATCTTTTTTCTACATTGAATATAACATTTCAGTATGAATCGTCAAAAAAATTATAAAACAATACATCATTATCTCAATTTACTATGTTCAATAAAATTCATTTTCTTAATTTCATTTTATATGTATACGCTAACAAAACCTCACAAATAAGATAGTACATGCATTGCACTAGTGATTTATATAATTGTTTATATTCTTTCACATGGGTACGCACCATCATCTCCTTTGATTTCCCCAATACAATTTCACATTACTGCTCAAATTGTATAAAATAGAAGGATGTCAACTATGATGTAAAACAAAATGTACTTTTAGCATTTTCCAATTAGTATTATGTTGAAAAAGAAATAATAACGTTACATGTACATTATCTTTGATATCATTATTTACATTGTGCAATATGACAATAAATTATTGTACAGTTTAAAAAAGAGTTTTACTACTTTAACACCTAGGGCGACACTCTCAGTGACAAAAACTGCTACTTGGCAATTTTTTATTGGTTCCAACAATATATTGTGATTCGTCATTTGGCAATTCTGCCATCCTAGGTGTTACTATAGCAAAACTTTTAAGAAATATGTTTTTCGTTCATAATTTTTTTAAAAAAAGGGAATGTCAAATAAGATGTAAAAACTTTTAAAAAATGTTTTTTTAAAAAAATGTAAAATAAAATGTAAGGCCATGTTTGATTGGACTATATTTTTCATGGAAGATGGAAATTAAATTCCATTTTCAGATTTTTGCATGTTTGATTGACTTAAATTAAATTCCATTTCCAGGCAACTTTTTTTATTATTTTTTTTAAAATGGAAACAAATTTTATCTCTTTAATTGACAATTTTCACGAAAAATAAAATCAAACGAACACCAAAAGATCTAAAATTTCAATATTTTTAAAGTGAAAAATTATATCAATCAAATACAATTAATTGATAATTTCCACTAAAACAAGTTTTAGACAATTCCATATTCTAAAATTCATGCCTCCCGGGGGCACATCCAAGTTGGCAAAGGAAACGCATTGCTGGGCTGCAACCTCAGCGTGAGGAGTTCGANAATTTCAATATTTTTAAAGTGAAAAATTATATCAATCAAATACAATTAATTGATAATTTCCACTAAAACAAGTTTTAGACAATTCCATATTCTAAAATTCATGCCTCCCGGGGGCACATCCAAGTTGGCAAAGGAAACGCATTGCTGGGCTGCAACCTCAGCGTGAGGAGTTCGATTTCTGGTTGGAGCAGTTGAGTGATGTAATAATCAATATTGGTTGGCGCAACTTGGTGATGTAATAACCATGGAGGAAGGCTTATTTGGGGTCAGGAATATAAGGGGTGCTCGAACCCTGGTCAACTTGGACATAACCCGCGGTTTACCTCTGTTAGTTACTGAGGGGCCGGTGGCTGGTGGTTCAGGAAATTAGTCTGACTAAGTTAGGATATCTGGATAAAAAAAAAAATTCTAAAATTCATTTTCTTTTTATTTAATTTTATTTTTGCAATCAAATGGATCATAAAGCATGTACGTACATTTTGCATTATTAAAAAGGAAAAGGCTGAGCGTACGTCAAATCTCATCTCACGCAAATCACACCATTATTTGCGTCACTTTGGAGTGTCAAAAGTAAAATTCTAATGAATAGAGAGGACGACGTGGGAAACTAGGCGAAGATAAGAAAGGAACAGTAAGAAAGAAAAGCAAGGGAGGGTTGGCTGGGTGAGTGGGTGAGGTGAGGGTGGGGTTGGTGTAGCGAGGTGTATGCAATGCAATAATGAATGGTGTGATATGGGACCAAGTGGCAGGGCGTGGGAGAAGACGAACATGACATTGTCGGTTGTTTTTTCTGCTCAGATTGTTATTTCATCAGTTGTTTCCCACTTCTCTCTCTCTATCTTTCTCTCTTCTCAAGCTTCTTCACAAGCAACCAACCTGTCTCTTGTTGGATACATAGTTGGCAGTTGGAACCTCTGCAACACACTCTCACCCCACCACCACCTCCATCGCTATCTCCTCTACTTTTTCTTCATTAAATATATCTACCTGTACCTGTTTTGGTTTACAAAATCTGATCTTTGATCAAGGTTAATGGCTCCAGGGTCAAGAGCTAAGGCCCTGTTTGTGTTTAATCCATATTTTTCATGTATTTTTTTGTGGGATTAATTTTAATATTATAAGGTCTCTCTCCAGTCTCCTTTCTTTCTTTTTCAATGAGTTCTCTGTGTTGGTTTCCTATTAAGCCCTAGATTTTCTCGAAATTAATATCATGGGTTGTTGAGATTAGAATAAAATTCTTGGTATTTTACATCATTTATTAATATATAGTATTTGGTGACCTTTGTGTGGGATAACCATAATTAGGATAAGAAAAATTAGTTGCCAAGTATTTTAGGGTTAATAGAAATCAATGGCATTGATTGGTGAAGACAAGGATATGAGATTGCAAGGCTTACCTGGCTACAACTCAGTAGAGATTCAACTGGAGAAAACAAGAAATTTGGAACCAAATTCTGATGGATCTAAACTGAAGACACCTGCAAAAATTAGCTACCGTGAATGCCTCAAGAATCATGCTGCAAGTATTGGAGGAAATGTGACTGATGGATGTGGGGAATTCATGCCCAGTGGTGAAGAAGGAACCCTTGAAGCCTTAAAGTGTGCAGCTTGCAATTGCCACCGCAACTTTCACCGCAAAGAACACCACGGCGAGGCGGCTGGAGCTGGAATAATCCACCATCTTCCACTCCCACCACCACTGCCTTCTCCATCAATGAGCCAACACCGCATGGGAGTGCAAAATATCAACCACTGGAGTTCACTGATCCAACCAGTGAAAATGGCTTTTGGTAGTGGTGGAGGTGGAGGAGGCGCTGGCAGTGTAGGGACAGACTCTTCAAGTGAGGAGCTCAACTTCAATGGTTATCAGTCCAACGCCATGGCGGCCCCTCCACCACCGCAGTTTATCAACAAGAAGCGGTTCCGTACAAAGTTTACTAATGAGCAGAAGGATAAGATGCTAGAATTTGCAGAAAAACTGGGGTGGAGGATTCCTAGAGAAGATGACACGGAAGTGCAAAGGTTTTGTGCTGAAGTTGGGGTTAAAAGACAGGTTTTCAAGGTTTGGATGCACAATAACAAGAGTTCTTCTGCCAAAAAGAATCCCCAAGAATTTTAGGTTCTTCAAATTGAAGTTGAGAATTTGATTTTCAGAGTTGGATAATTACTGGGTAGGACGCGCGCGGCAGTATAATCAGTCTAATCCCATGCGCTAAACATGGTATTAAGTTATATGCTTCAGCTTGGAATTCAGTGTTGTAGAATCACATGTTCAAAAGTAGAGAGTAAAATCTGTTTGCATTTGCAGGCTCCTACTTTATTAATTAAGAAGTCTATTCAGATTTCTTGAAATGTTTTCTGTTATGCAGCTTTTTGTTTTCTCTATTTTTCTTTTTTATTGCCACTTTTGTTCTTAATGTAATGATATTTTATGTCTGATCACCATTAATGTTCTTAGCAACAAGTTGAAGTTAGTTTCTTTCTCCTTTTCTGTTGGCTAATCTGAGTTCAATTTTTCATCAATATTTATGATTCTTTTTGGTTTCGAAAACCAGCTTAGATGAAAGCCTGTCAATGGTTCCCACAGAAAAACTTTTGAAGGTCTGAATGTATTTTCTCAGTTGTTGAAAGAGTGATTCGGCCTTGAATTACAAGATCTTATGTTAATAATGTCATAAAAATTGTTCAAATAGAAAACTTTATGCTTTGCACTGATGACTCTCTATGGTATTAATTGTTGGTGAAAGTGTTTTTGGTAGTGGGCAAGGGTCTGCAATAGAACAGATGAATTTAATCTCCCAACATAATTATTGGTTCAGAATTCTTGTATATGCTCACGTTCTTCATTGAGCTTTTCTAGAGGCATTTTGTCCAAATCCAAACTTATCCCCTATTCTACGAAAAAGAAAACACTGAAAAAAAAATAAAATTAAATAAATAAATAAACTTGATTTGTGATTAAAAAAAATAAAAAATTAGTTCATGTAATGAAACCAAGGGGAAAGAAAGAACAATAGAAGAAAATTTATAGAGTTAAAATTCAAGTGTGTATTTTATTATAACAGCGATCATGTATGTTTCAATGAAAGTTACAATCGGAATAGAATACACTATTTTAGAGAAAGTAAGACTTATCTAAGTATTCTGATAAGATTAAACAGTAATCAATAATTATCCCATAATTTTGATACACTCCCTCTTTAATGTTTATTTGTAGAATAGTTGTTTCACTAAAAATGTCGTTTTCAAAACTCAATAGGACGAAAAATCGAACAAAGAGAAAAAGAGTATGGTTAATTGTCAAATTTTTAGAATATTATGTCTTATCAATGAGAAAAAATCTGGGCGAAGAGAAAATAGTACAGTTACTTCCTTTGATTTCAATTAATGAAACTCTTGTATCGAGCATTTATATCTTATACGCAAATGTATTCAGTACACCATCTTTCAAAAATTTGTATAAAATGATTTTGATGAAATATGTTTCATGTCCTCTTCTTGTAGTCCAAATCAATATCGTCTTCATAAAAGATATTATTATATTATCGTTTGATTTTAATTGACATGACGGTCCATTGAAAAATAGATTTTTTTGTTACTCTCTTCGGGAGTCTCATGTACAATTTTTGACATAAGTGAGTAAAATTATAAAAAAAATCGCGTAGGTTATAAATATTCATTAAACAAATAATATGTCTCGTTAAAATTTTTTTAAGAAAAGAATATGTTGGAAAAGCCTAATCTTGATCAATGAAACTTTGTGAATAAGTTCTTACTTAAACCTTTTATTTTATATATAATTTGATTTGAGTTAAATCCTCAAATCAGTTTTAGTTCGTTTCAGTCCAGCCAAGTTTTAGCCAAACAGAAACCTTGTGCTGGAGAATGAAACAAAAAATGTGCTGTATTGTTGTTTAATGATTTAACCTCTGCAATATTTGAATGTTGAGCAATCTATGCATTTCAAATGATTGCATCATCTCATCATTGACGAGATGAAATTAAAAATTCACACCAAAATTAGTCCGATGATCATAACATCGCCTATGTTTGGTTCACAAATGCTTTAAAATTCATTTCTTTACGAAAACTATTTTCGATCATACATTCTTTTAATAAAATAATTCTGAACGTGAATTCATGATTTTTTTTCCCTACTTATAACAACATCCTCCAAAAACATCATTTTTCATAAAATAAATTTTCAAAAAATCTACGTCAAACCGATCTTAATCTTACATACCTAGAAATATCAATAGAGTAAGGGGTAGAGTACAATGAGATGTATATCTACTTCTCACACGTACTCTCTCGTCTTATAAATATAGACTTATTTTCCTTTTTAATTTGCTCCAATTATATGTCACTTTCCTTATCAAGAGTATAGTTGATTTGTTAGTTTTTTAGTATGTCTTTATTTAGCGCATGTTTGATCCCTATTTTGGGCTAAGAATGCATTAAAATAGTATAATGATGGAGAATATGTGGTTATAAGAAAAAATTTTGGATTTACGTGTAACATTATTTTATTGAAAAACGTGAAGTTGAAAATAAGAGAGAAAAAAATATTTCAAAAATAAATGGAGATTAAATGATTTAATATATTTTTCTATCAACAAATATGAGTACTACTTCTATTTAAGTCATTATTTAATGTAGGGATATATTAGAAAAAAAATAAATAAAAGTTATATTTTCAACTACATTAATTACATTTCTTTTAATTTGTGTGACAATGATAGTAAGTTTATCTTTATAATTTTGCAAAATTCTGCATGGTGATTGATGTTGAAACTCAAGACTTGAAATCCATGTGTATAATATAAAGAACCAAAATTAAAATATTAGGGACCGTTCTCTTTGTATTTCATCTTTCCTTTTTGAGTTTTATTTTTAGTGTTCATTTTGAAATTGTTGAAAATGTGTTCTTTTTGTCATTTTGAAAAATTATTTTCAAAAACCCAAAATTGAAAAATGTGTTCACTCCCGTCCCTTTCTTCCCGTCTCTCTCTTTTTGTTTTCTCTCTTCTTCCCCTCCTCACGACACCTTGCAAAGGTCGTCGGCGTCAAAGACTGGCTTCTTCTGTTGTTGGGTGTGGTTGTGATGGTTGGATGCGGTGACAGTGGTTCTTTTTTTTTTTTTTTTTTTGCTGTAGCGGTTGGT
Organism: Fraxinus baroniana; assembly: GCA_903798355.1. Lineage (NCBI taxonomy): Eukaryota > Viridiplantae > Streptophyta > Magnoliopsida > Lamiales > Oleaceae > Fraxinus > Fraxinus baroniana. The sequence goes on along the minus strand of CAIGRO010109397.1, from coordinate 12,143 downwards.
TGTAGCGGTGGTTGTGACGGTGATGGTGGTTGTGGTTATGGTGTGACGGCGGGATGGAGCCAAAAAGATACATTAGGTTGGGTTGAAATTTAATTTTTTTCTCAATGAACTTATACCATAAAAGATGCTTTAAACTACATGATAAAACAAAAATTGAATCCAAAATCGGGCAAAATCATGCTCGGTTAACTGATTATGACAAACTCTCTCAAAATCCACTGAACCCGCCAGTTCAACCATAAACCGGTGAACTATTCGCAGTTTGGTGATTTTTTCGATTTTTTCTTTTAGTTTAAAAAATTTTAACTTCATGAATGGACCTCATAAATTACAATTCAAAGGTCCATAAAAAAATATTGGATGACATGATCGTTTTATAGATACACTTCTCTTGAATGGTTTCATAAACTTTCAATATGAGATAGTATCTTTTATAGATGTTCTTCTCTCCAACGGTTTCATAAACTTCCAATGTACAGTGACATAACAAAAAAATGTTAAAATGTCTATCAAAATCATTTTTCAAATGTATGTCTAATAGACTAATTTGATTTTGAATTCCAACTAATTAAATTGTAATATTCACCTTCATCATTTCATTTAATTAATTATCAAATTTAACTTAAATCGCACTTGATTATTAATATATTAATGTTAGATTTTTCTATAAGTTTAAACAATTTTAATTTAACAAAGTAAACTATTTCCACATATTGATTTTTAATTTTTGAAATATGTAGACTAATTGTAGGATAATGAGTCTAATTAACAAAGATAGATTTACTTTGAATTATTAATATGAAAATTAAAAAAAAATATTGCTTTCATAGTATTTTATTATTTTTGTATGTATTTATTGAATTCGGTTCAATCCCGGTTCGATCTTGGTTGAACATTTTGACCCTTCACTTTTTTCGGGTAGATGATCAGGTTGATTTTTAAAATATTAGTCATAATATATTTTTGAACACTCTTCGGGTTGATGACCAGGTCGATTTTAAAACATTGGTCATAATATATTTTTGAACACTCGTAACAAAATTCTATCAAATATATTTTTAAACTAATAAAATTAAATATATAATATATTACTTATTTTGATTATAACATTATTTCAGAAGCAAATTCATAGTGAAAAATTAAAAAAAAAATAAAATAAAATTGTCCAGCATAAATATTAATTTTAGTCCAATTAACTTCATTTCAAACCCCAGTCTAAAACTGAAATGTTACACAATTAACCAAATATTTAAACCAAATTAACTAAATATTAATAAAAATTTTGCTTCTGGGCTCGGGGTAGGGTTGGGCTATAGCCCACCCCTCCCTTCGCCCCTGTGTGGTTATGGCCGTAGATTCGAAAATTGGAGCAGTTTTTGAATCAATTGGTGCAATTGATATGTAACCTATGGTCCTATGTGGCCAGACTCGATTGGGGCCAATTTGACAATTCAATGTTGTCGGAATGAGGAATTGAAGCAGATGGATCCGAAATCGGTGTTGGTCCGTTGTGGCGGTGGCTATGGCTGTGGCTGTGGCTAGTGATGAATGATGATGATGGTGGTTGGTGTAGATGATGGTGGTGGCATCGTGTGGTGGAGGCTTTTGTAGTGGTTGCTATGGTTGGTGATATGATAGTTGTGTGGTAGTGGTGTATTATGTGGTGGTGGTTGTAGTGGTGGTTCTGACCACGGTGGTGTTGGTTGGGTGATGTTGTGTGGTTCCGACGATGGTGGTGGTTGGGGTGATATTGTGGCGACGGCGGTTGGCGGTGTTTTGCAGGCGGTAATGGTGGTGGTTGGAGGTGATAGTAACTGAAAACAACGAAATGCGTTTTGAGTTTTCTTTGTAAATTTTAAATTTGTTTTCAAAAATATGTTTTCGAAAATAGGAAAGAGAACACGTTTTCACTGTTTTGAAAAATCGAAAACAGAAAACAATTTGAAAACAGCAAAGAGGACATACCCTTAGTTTCTCACTTAAAACTACTGAAATAATTCTAGTTTGGCCCCTCTAGTTCAGATACTTTCATCCACCCCAATTTAAATCCAATAAATATCTATTTGTTGAAGGCTCAAAATTTGTAATAAAACCATTCATTTCTTTGTTCCATGAAATTGTTATAAATACATGAGTATGTTACAAAAACCAATTTGCATGACTTGTGGAATTTCATCAAATTCTTGATATAATATCTATAAAATTTTCACTGGGGTCAGTTAATTAGAAATAAAGAAAAGCCACACAGCTAGTACGTTATTTCATACTCAAAAACACAAATTAAAAACTGCTGGATTTCTAGTGGAATAAAGTCTCAAATTTCCTATATACTGCATTCAATTGTTCATCTAGGTGCAGCCTCCTCCTCCTTCAAATTCATTTCAATATCTTTTCTTGGATCATTGCACCCTTCAACCTTCAAATTCATCATAATAATCCTTAGCCCTTCGAGCTGAAGATCCGGATCGACATCTTTTTTCGCATCCTTGTAAATGAAGTATAGTGTCATTTGAACAATTCCAAATAAAAATCCCATAACATTTGGTAACTGCAAAAAGAGAAGAAAAAAAAACGAAAAATTAGATGCCTCGGAATGTAAAAAAGAAAGTGGAAATTATGGCTTGAATAAATGTAAATTGTTTGTTACTTACAGCAATGTAATAGTCCCTAATGAAAAATCCATAGAAGAACCACAATTTGGAACAAATAGTGAGGAAAAAGGATAGAGCAAATGGCATGAATTCTACACTCTTGGTTCGTATGACTTGTCTCTGCGGAAAAAAGTAAAAAAATTATGAACCAAATGTGATTCGATAAGATAGTCATAATCTATTCTTGACGAGCCCAGATTTACGCACCATGATGCTTAACGGCGCAGCAAATACAGCCAAGCTGATAACGGCGCATACCCATCCTACCAAAGTCACTCGGCTCGAACCTTTAACAACGAGCAAGGAAACTGCCATTATCACTCCTAAACCTCCAACATTGAATAGAAGCACCATTCCGGACGTCGAAATCTGTCGAAAAAAATGGACAGCAGCACTTTTAAAAAAAAATTAAATATGAAAGAGAAAATTGTGATAATGTCAGAAGGCAAAAGAGATTTATTTACCTTGGTCTTCTTGGGGGAATATATTACATAGATTAAGAGGTAAACTAGTTCGATTAAGCATCCGATACCATTGATGCTAATTATGTAGGTATTTGACTTGAGAAGAGCATAATATAGCATCAATGATGCACTTAACAGTGCAACTGAATATGGTAGAGCCTGAAATCCTTCTGATGATTTCCTCTTGTATATTGTGTAAAAGGTTGGCCTAAACAAATTCATATATAGAAAAAAAATTTAATATTTCGTTAAGTTTTGTGATAATCAATTATTGGTTAGTTTTTGAGTTTGAAAGCCTTACACAGGTGCCAAAAACACCAGGAACGACACGATGTTACCTGTAAACGACAGGAACAAAACGAAAAGTTAAGAGTCACACATGAAAATTACCATGCACGAGTGTGGAAGTATATATAAAGATTTTCCCAGAATTTGTATACCCAAGATGCCGAATATGAAAGCCAAGGTTTGAGCGGTTAGAAATGCCATTTTCTTGGTGAAGTTCTTTGTACTGCAAGAACTTGCAACAATCAAATAAACTTGAAAATATTGCATAAACCAGACTACCAGTGTCTTGAAAATATATAGGGAAAAAAAATAAATAGTTGGGTACATATTTTATGTTGGATGTTAGGCAAAACTACTAGTGAAATTCAGAACAATAATGTTTGGAGAAGATCATGGTCCATCCTTTCTTGCCTAAGAGTTGGGCATGTGTAGCCTAGTTCAATTCGGTTACCAAACTAGGTGCCCAGGAAATTCTGCAAATAGAATCAAACAGTTTTACGTGCACTGATTGAAATGTCTAACTTTAGTTCTGATCGGTCCAGTTCGAATTACTCTTAACTTTAGAAAAAAAAATTGGCATGTGTAAATTTACTTGTATGCTCCCTATTTGACGCGACAAGATGCTGGTTTTTCTAAATACATATTTACGTACGTAAAATTCATGTTTAGTGGCTCAACTAGAAATGTATCAAATTAGCTAGTTCAGGTCCAGTACTCTTAGAAAAGTGCCCACCTCTCAGATATCAAAGGAGGCAAAGGTTACTCGACCAAAAATAGCATAATTAATTAATTGATCAAGCTTGGATTGGTACCTTTCTATTTTTATTTATTTTTGGTTGAACTTTGGATTGGTTGTTTATTTTGCTTTATGTACTATATATAAAGGAACATTTTTCATGTGTGGAGTTTGGAATTTGGTAATTTCTTTAAACTTCAAAATGTAAAAACTTTTTCTAAAATAAACATGAAAGCATTGTTATGGATGGCAACAAAATGAGTATAAGCAGGTCGTCGGGTTTTTATTTATTTATCATTTTGCCCCGTCTCCATACCCGATTAAAACATGATTGGGTGGGACGAGGAGATCCCAGGCCTCATTTATCGCGCCCATTTATATTTATATTTTTTATTTATTATATTTTTCACTTTTATTTTTTTTGTCTTTAGTTAATAGTAATTATTATTTTTCCCAATTTATTAAGAATAACTTATTTTCACTTAAAAAATAATGATAAATCCTTTATTTGTTTGATAAAAAATCTAAATTTAAAATTAACTTTAAAGGGGGTGTATAGCAGAGAGGGGTCTATGTTCTTAACCCACCCCATACCCGCTTCCGAACAATGATCCTCGTCCTGTCATGTTTATCTGGTTAGGCATGTAATTCTCATTCCATTCGGGACGAGACCCGCAATTATTGGATTGAACGAGTGTTTTTGTCATTCCTACGCATTGCTAAAATGTGGTGAATCAAATTACATGCATGCTGAGCTTGCAGAAAGGGGGCACTTATGGGAGATCCATATATTTAACACACTTCATTTGGATAGATTCCATCCATTTGTCATCCCGTCCATACAATTGAAAGGTTCGAGACCACGAGTGCAATAAATAAAAAAATTAAGATAAAATCTACAATAATTTTAAAGATTTGGGGTTGTGTATGCAATTATCCCTTATTAACGATTTATCCCTTGATACGGTGTCATTAATTTTTAACAAAGCTAATGAATTTGAGACGTAAGTGTAAGTTTGGTGACAACACATTTGAACTTAGATTTCAATTCCATTTTTCAGTTGTGTATTTGGGAAAGAGAAAAAAATAAAATTGACACTGATTAGGCCAGATTGTTTTGACATGAAATAGAGTATATATATATATATTTCAAATTGATTAACCATTGTCTCTACAATATTCAATTTATAATTTATTTTGTAATACATGCAGCATTCTTTTTTTAATTGATGGCAGTCTATAATCTGGATTTATATGGTATTTTCATCAAATAATTACAGTCAAGAAATTGAACAAACATGGGGATGTAGCTCAGATGGTAGAGCGCTCGCTTAGCATGCGAGAGGTACGGGGATCGATACCCCGCATCTCCAAATGTTTTTGAACTTTTGTTTTTTCCCTCTGTGTTTAGATCTCATACGACTGATTTTTTTTGACCCCACAGTTGCCCAAAATCTTGGATTGTTCAGGTCAGAAGATTTCTTATCATTTTGATTGGAACTCAATTTTATCCCTTCTCTTATTCATATAAATATCTTTGCCATCTTCCTCATTTTAATGTATAGCATTCGTTTATTCGAAGTCACTCAGGCTAGATGGAAAGGGTTCATACTCCTGGTTTATTCATCGTGAGAGATCCCAAAATCCCATAAACTGGGTCACAGATAGGTGGTGGCGCGAGTTGAAAACGAGTTACTTGAGTGATGATATGAAGATAAAAATTATGTGAGTAAAGTCTTATATTGGTTCTTCTAAACAAATTGTCTAAGGCCCTGTTTGATAGGGCAAGTTTTCCATCTCCATGGAAGATGGAAATTTTTTTGCCATTCATTTTTAGAGTGTTTGATAGGAAACATTTTCTAGATAATTGGTTTTCCACATTTTATTGGTTTTTGAGGTAAATCAATGGTGTACTTACAAAAATACCCTTAAAATTAGGGATGTTTTCAAAAATCATGTGAAAGAATTTTAGGAAGTAAAAAATACTGTGTAAAATAAAAAAGTGACAATGTCACTTTTTTTTAAATAAAAGCTGTCATTGTTTTTTAAAAAGTAACACAAACTCAAAAAAAATGACAAAACTAAAAAGAAAAAGTGAATGTAAAGTGACACAAACTTAAAAAAAATGACAAAACTAAAAAAAATGATAAATACCAAAGTAATACCATCCATTCGGGCAGCACCAGTAATCATGTTCTTAAAATAATCATCACGTTTAGTCCAATCCACATGCTGATTATGTTAGAAAAATATAAAGTGACAAAATAAAAATAAAAATAAAAATAAAAAAAGTGACACAAACTCAAACAAAGAGACAAACACCAAAATAACACCATCCATTTGTGCGGCACCGGTAATCATGTTCCAGGACAATCCACATGATGATTATGTTTGGCAAAAAAATATAACATATTATGTCACTATTTTATCTTCTTGAAACAGTGACAAATATTAAAAAAAGTGAAAAAAAAATTCAAAAAAGTGACAAAATCTGAAAAAGTGACATTAAAAATTGTCACTTTTAAAAGTTTGTTGTCACTTTTTTATTAACAATTGACATACAATGTCCAACAACTACTTGCATAAAATTGATTCAATGCAAACACAATCATATATACAAACATAAATCCTCTTTACTGATAAGAAAATTTTTTCTTGACACCACAGTGAAATAACGTATAATCAATAGACAATTTGTTTGAGCTATCTTATAATTTGTCTTTCAAAGCCCAAAATAAAGTCTTCAGTTTTTCTTCACAAATCATAACCCGTCTCTTTCTATAAATCAAAAAAATCCCACCTCTCTCATCCCTCTCTCAGCAACCTATGCATACACACTTTTGTATCCATCTTCTTCTCAAGCATTAAACATAAACAAAATGTGTGGAGGTGTAATTATTTTCAATGAAACCATCATCAACAAGAGAGGAAAATTAACCACAGAAGAATTATATCTATATATACCTGCGCTGGGCTTTTGATGAATCCCCCCCTCTCCCCTTCAATGGTCGTGAGTGACCATTTTGTGTTGTGCAAAGTAGCTCTTATTTTTTGCAGTAGAATGAAAACACAATCAACGAAGTCAGCAATATCGACGTCGGTGACAGAACGGGTAATATTTATTCTTCTTAATTTTCATTTAAAATTCTCACTTTGTTCGAATCTTCCGGTAAATAAGTGCTTTATGAATTTCATGAAAGCCAAAAACTATCTATTGTTGGAAGCTTAAACAAATAACCAAGATGCCAAAACCCACAAGCTGAAATTTACAAGCCTTAAATCAAACAAAGCATAAAACGGCGCCCGAAGTAAAACTTACGTCCATCCCTAAGATTCTCTTCTCGGAACTGTTTGAGTATGTGGTCAAATGATTCTGAGCTACTGGGGACTTAAACCCACATCTTTGAAATGCAATTTTTCTGGGCTTAGAAGTGAATATGAGCTTCGGACTATGAAGAAACGAAGAAAAATTATAGCTACTCATTTCACTAGTCATGGACGAGAGAGATGAAAGTAACAAAGCATAAGCCCCCATGGGAGATTATTACAGAGCTTTTAAGAGAACCAAATCATACGACTACCTCAAAATTGCTCAAATTTCCTCAAGAAGAAATCCTTCATCCTCGGCCAATTTGATTATTCGGGGATGATGATGATCTGCTTCCTTGATCCTCCAATCATTTCTCTCTCTTTTCATTGAATAATGCTATACGTTTTGGAACTTAGATTTTGACGTATAATTTACGTTTGGAATTATTTAATTAGATTAAAGTGTATTTTTCAATTTTGTTCCTTTACGGCCGTAATGGGCCTAATTTCCCCTAAATCAATTCCCACCACTTTAGTGGAAATTGGTTTTTTAGGCAGCGTCTTTTTTTTTTTGGGCAATAGAAACAAATTATATCCCAAATTGTAACAAATTATATTCATTTAATGGACAATTTTCATGAAAAATAAAACCAAACGAACACCAAAAGATCCAAAATTTTAATATTTTTCAGATGAAAAATTATACCGATCAAACACAATTAATTGACAATTCTCAGCTAAACAAGTTCTAGGCAATTCAATTCCATAGAATTCATTTTCTTTCCATTCAAATTCCATTCTTGACATCAAACAGAAACGGACCCTAAACTTTTTCTTGTGGTATATGTTCTTATTTTTCCTTTGCAATTGAGAATAAATGCAATTTTCAAGAAAAGCTAATTTCTACTTAGAATGGATACTAGATTACTGTATAGCTTGAGTTTTCTATTTTCATCGCAGCATGATTTGAAGGAACAAATTACTATAGACTGCATAGACAACAACATAAAACGTGTTACACATTTTTGAACAACATAGAACATTACAACTTAACCAACCTGGTGAATGGTAGAATTGCATAATTTTTTCTTATTTGCTTTGAAACTTTTAGGAACACACAATACATTACGAAGAACCACTTTCTCTCGATGCCACTGGAATTTGCATTTCTTCCGATGGTAATGGAGTATTAGTCCCGACAGAGTTTCTCACTGTAGTTTAAGATTCTTCAGAATCCTGTTTACAGCAGTGAAAATGAATATTGACTGCATATCCAGTTTGAATCTTGAAAAAGGTACAACTGTATATAATAAAAAATAAATCCGGTCTAATCAGTAACAACTTAAGCTTTTAGATTTGGTTAAGGTAGGTGTTAACGTTAATCGTCCTGGTTGGATCAGATTTCTACACGAGCTAACATTTCTGGTTAAATTTTGTCATCTATGTTGTACCAAAATATAAAAACGACCTAGTTTAGCAAGAATTCATGATGTGAAAGATCGTTTTGATGTCATTCTAAATGAATAATTATTTTTTCAGAAAGGTTAACTCAACTTTATTCATGTAGAAATAATTACTATTGGTACCAAAGGATAATCTTTTATTGGAAGTTCCTAATGATCTGAAAATGTATATCAGTTCTACCCAGGTATTGATATCTTGAGGCTCGGGATTGATGAAGGTGAGGATTCCTTGCATCATGCACGACCCTTTCCTTCTATCCAGGTGCTGATATCTTGAGGCTCGGGATTGATGGAGGTCAGGATTTCATAAAAAAATTCATCTCATCATGCACGACCCTTGCCAAGAAAAGACTGATGTTTTTAATATGGAGGTGGCCTGAACTTAGACCATGTGCTATGATCTAAAACCAGTAGGATTAGATTTCATGTGGTCTCTTTTAGGAATATGAATAAATTATACTTAACCTTAATATATTATTATCAATGACAGAGTTAGAGAATGCAACAATTACGAAAATGTACTAATTTATTACGAGTATTTGGCAAATAAAACAGAAGTTCTTGATATAGAAGTTGTTTGATCCCTCCCTGCTCGTGTTTTCTCGATTTGGAACTTGGATATTGGATCTCTTTTCGATTTTCTATTTCCTAAGAGCATATTACATCCTTTTCTGGCACGAAATCGATTAATCTAGTAATAAAAATGCTCAAATTAGTGTTAAAAAAGAGCTTCATTCAATGAACAATGTCAAGAAAATTAGTGGGATACTCTACCTCTGTTCATTACCATATCCTCTGCCGATGTTTGGAATAGACCTATAATTAGGTAGTGGTACTTGATCAGTTTCTATCTTCATGATGTCCTTCTCTAGTGCCTCATAATGCCTCCTTACTTCATCAGCTGATTTATCGCCTACTGCTCGTGCTATATTGTGCCAGCGGTCGGGTGTGTCCTTGTCATACCGTGCTAAAGCCTCCTCGAATTGCTTGTTTTGTCTAGGCGTCCATGAGGAGCTTCTTGTAGATGAAAGAGATGATGATGCCATAAGTGAGATGTGGTCGTCTAGGAAATGCGATACGAACTTGAAAGTGCGTTTGAAAGAAAAAGAAATGAAGTTTTAGTTGAAGGATAAGGGGAAGGGGAAGGGGAAGAGAAGAGTTGCCTCAGTCAAGGGAGAAATACAAGTCAAGTAGAAGGTGTTTTATTGAGAAATTTCAACACAAAGTTGTTTATATAGAGAAGAAAAGTTGATGGCGACGGGGGAGTGCAAGTTGAAGAATTATTTATTTATTTTTTTAAATTTTGCAGGAGGGTACATATAAAAGATGTGATTCTTGTGCTTAGGGGTCACAAAATGGGCAAAGTGAAGATGAACCAGTGACAAGTTTTTTGTTGAATTCTTGAAAAGTCATTTTCTAGCCTTGTATTATATGATAATGAGCAAGTGGATTACTTGGGAACTTCTACCCAGCTGGCGGCCGGTGGGGATTAGATCCCGCTTAATTCAGAAAGTTCCTACTAGTTAGGATAGATGCTTCAACAACAATGAAATCATCACACTTCATTAAAGAAATTCTCAAGATATTCTATCTTCTTTTTTTGTGGATATTGTTGCCTTAATTTTCTTACTTGTCTTTTTCACTAATCTTAGGTTTCTCATAATCTATATGCATTGATTAAGATGTTCGAAATCATGTGTACGAATAAAGGAGCTTGAAATGGTACTTAGGTTAGCTTAATTTTTGTATTAGGGTCCATTTGATTTGAAGAATGGAATTGGGTGGAAAGAAAATAAATTTCAGGGAATTGAATTGCTTAGAACTTGTTTGAGTGAGAATTGTCAATTAATTGTGTTTGATTGATATAATTTTCCATTTGAAAAATATTGAAATTTTGATATTCGTTTGATTTTGTTTTTCATATAAATTGTTCATTAAATGAATAAAATTTATTACAGTTGGGGATAAAATTTGTTTTCATTGTCAAAAAAAAAATTTTAAAAAAAAAGTTGCCTAGAAAAGTTTTTCCCACCAAACCCATGGGAAAAGTTTTTCCTCCAAATCAAGAAAATGTGGAAAACCAATTCCATGAAAAATTTAGTCAATCAAACGTGCAAAAAGGTGGAATGAAATTTAATTTTCATTTTTCATGAAAAATATAGCCCAATCAAACATGGCCTAAAAGTTAGTTCTGGGACTAAAATTACCACCGTACTCCAAGCCAAGAATTGAAAAGTAAAGCGTCACCAATTTGATATTATGTTTTATTCTCTTTATCTTGAAGTTTATCCGTCAGTTTTGGTTGGAAATGGTGAATTTATCATTTTGTGAGCAACATTCCAAAGGTTTCTATCCCTGTACTTAACTCTTGTCAGTCAGGGTATTTTGTCATCAGAGAAATCCCCTATTCTTCTTTCATGTCAGTTCTTATTCTGCTGTTATTACTTCCAGGTTTTTCTAGGCGTATAAATCATTTTCCCGATAAATTATCAGTGCAATACATAGGAAGAGGGAAAATGAAAGCTACAAATATCAGTGTATCACTGTGACTTTTTCAAGTACCAACTGATATGCCAAATTGTCCAAGTCGTTTGGAGTAACCTAAAAACGTGTTTAGAAACCTTTCAATTGGTTTTCCTGTGTCGAATCGAACTTAATCGTATCAAATCTTCATTTTCATCATAATCAAACAAGAATTGCTTTTAATCTAATGGAATGTTCCATAACCAGATTGATTCCTTTCTTTATTTTGAAACTTGACGCTTTTTAGCCTCTTAAGCTCTGTATTAATGAGTTTCAAACGATTCAATGAGGTGTCCAATTCTAGTCCTCAACGATGAACTCTCTCATTTAAAGATTAAGCTATTAGCGACGGACCACATATATTTACTTGAGTCTTATTTTTAACAATGACCCTTCACCAGGGGCGGAGCTAGCCCATCGAAGCAGGGTGACCCTCGAATTTTTATTTTTGAAATATTATCTTTTAAAATGAGGAAAGTGCGCACAATATGATAGAAAAACTAGTCCCTGAAGGAACTTCTAGTGTAAACCATTGTTAACCCAAATCTTTATAAAGACTATTCTACTTTTTCGGATTTCTTCCTTGTTGTCTTGCACTTTTAATGTCTTTTCTATGTTTCATAGCATTTACTCAAGTAAATAATTGGTTTTACAAGTGATCATTTTTTAAAGAGGTGTCTTTCATTGTATAACTTTAGTTGAGTGTGAA
>CAIGRO010109380.1:0-10267 GCA_903798355.1 Fraxinus baroniana | reverse complement strand
ACCACCGCACCACCCCAAAACAACAAGACCTCGCCACCACCTCCTCGCCAAAACACACAAAACTACCGCACCATGCCAAAACACAGAACACCGTAACCGCATCCAAACCGAAAAAAACCCTACAGTTTGGAACCACCGCACCCAATCCCCACTACCGCATTCAAAATCGTCACACACCTCGCACAATCACAAACCTCCACCACCACAAACACCTGCGCCCGTCGAAAAGCCCACCATTACCACCTCAGCAACCGCATCCACACCAATTTCAGCCTCCTCCGCCTAATTTTCATCAGCACCAAACTTCGTCAACGTTGGCGGCAAGGATAGCAACGACGGCGATAAGAGAGAGGCGATAGAGAGAGCAGGAGAGGTGAAAGGCGAGAGATGAGATAGCAGGAGACGTGAGAAGCGAGAGCAAGAGAAGTGAAAGGCGAGAGATGAGAGATGAGAGAGCAGGAGACGTGAGAGGCGAGAGATGCGAGATGAGAGAATTGGAGAGGTGAGAGGGGACCTTTTAGGGTTGTGATAATTATAGATTAGATAGAAATTAATTAATATTTTGAGAGGCAGTATAGAGAGAAATCTGGAGAGGCGAGAGGAAAGAGATGAGAGGTGAGATGTGATTTTAGATTTTTAGGGTTTGGTAATTATAATTTAGATATCAGTTAATTAATATTTAATATTTAAAATAAAATACTTGATTTTTGTATAAATAAACTCCAAACTTGATTTTTGAATTGAAAATTTTAAAACCAGGGCTGGGTGTAATTTCCTCAAAAAATATATCACATTCACTTGCTGTGGTACCCAACAATAAAAAAGCCAATCACCACGACTTCCCCATGCCATCATTTGGGGATCTCGGGTCCAGCCTCTGCATTCAAAAATGGAAGACCATCATAATTCTTATCACCCAACTACACATTTTCTTCAATATCATCGTTGAATATAAATGGATAACCATAATCCTCAACAAACATAAATTTATTTTGATACGTGGACTCGACGCATCTCATTCTCTACTACCTTGTCATGGGGTTTAACTTTCTCTTCATATCGTCTACTTCTGTTGATCTAATGCGAATCGAGAAAACTCCTCGGTTTGAGAGGCAGTATAGAGAGAAATCTGGAGAGGCGAGAGGAAAGAGATGAGAGGTGAGATGTGATTTTAGATTTTTAGGGTTTGGTAATTATAATTTAGATATCAGTTAATTAATATTTAATATTTAAAATAAAATACCTGATTTTTGTATAAATAAACTCCAGACTTGATTTTTGAATTGAAAATTTTAAAACCAAGACTAGGTGTAATTTCCTCAAAAAATATATCACATTCACTTGCTGTGGTACCCAACAATAAAAAACCAATCACCACGAATTCCCCATGCCATCATTTGGGGATCTCGGGTCCAGCCTCTGCATTAAAAAATGGAAGACCATCATAATTCTTATCACCCAACTACATATTTTCTTCAATATCATCGTTGAATATCAATGGATAACCATAATCCTCAACAAACATAAATTTATTTTGACACGTGGACTCGACGCATCTCATTCTCTACTACCTTGTCATGGGGTTTAACTTTCTCTTCATATCGTCTACTTCTGCGAATCGAGAAAACTCCTCGGTTGGAGCTTAAATCAAGTCTAAACACATTTAAAATCATATCGAACATATCAAAGCCAGAAATAATCTTTTCGTCCAATTCAAATTCCTTCGATATTTTTTTCCAATCCACTAATCTTGTCTAGCTGTGTAGCTATTGATATCGAAAGTCAGCCTGGTCCACTTTACTATTATTAATCGTGCTTTGTTCTGTAAAAGAGGAAGGGATCAAAAGCAATCTTTTTATCGCACTGAGAAATTTGATAAAAATCTTTCTTAATTTTGGCACCGTTTGACTATCACAGTGGCTAATGAAATCCACCCATTTTTACTTCAATAATTGAATTCGCTGATTTTGATGAACTTTAGGGGCCATCTGACATTTAATTAAAGCTCATCATTAAAAGTCTTTGAGATTCTCAAACATATCGAGAATCTTATCATTTTGCTTCATCAAATTGAGAGCTCTTAATCATAATTGTGTGATACATTTGATTTTATATTTACTTATATGAATATTTTGATATGCGAATTATTTTTTTACGATCAAACCTAGAAGTATTGAAACTAGTTGAAATCTAGCAATTCTAATTCTCTTAAAAACGACTCTGACTTCTCAAACGCAAATAACAGGAGCACTTAGCGTCCGAAGAGAACGTTCATTTTTCTTTTAGGTCAAAGGTTTAAAGTGCAAGTAGATAACCTCCATCGAGTTAATATTATAAAAAAATCATATCAAGACAAGGCATGATGAAGCAAGCAACATGAGAAAGACGGGATAGAGTAGATGAATTGAGAAGTACATCGTCGTTTTAAATTTAAGTAAGATGAGATGACAATCTGACACACTTCAACGAATTTACTAAATCTGGTAGCCTACAACTTCCTCAACTCCAAGGCCTTAACGCCTGAAGTGGGGTACAACACTTCGAACTACAAGTTGACCTAGAACTCATGGGCTCCATTTAGAGCAAACTTAACCCTTAATTTAGAAGAATTCTAATATCTAACTAGATCGTCTATCGTACCCTAGTTCAACAAAATCTTAAAATCAACTCAAGTAAGCTTGAACAACCATCACGAAAACCTTTACAAAGTGGCGATAGTCGTTCAAGAAGACACCCTACGACCAACCACGATCAAATAAAATCAAGATCATTATTCGTCGGATGAAATAACAACCATCAAACAAAAAAAATGTTTAAAGTCGAAAGACAACGTCTCAACTATAAAATAAATTTAACTATGAACTTCATATATCCTTAATTTCTTGATAATGTTGCATGAAAAGGGACATTATATAGCACGTTTGTTATGTTACACTGAATTCTTAGAAGTAGTTCGAATATTTTTTTCTCTAATTATCTCAACATCATTCAAAGTATTAATAGACAAGGGTGGAGCCCAAGTGAAAGGACAGAATGCAGGCTACTTGACTTTTATCAAGAGACCACGTAAGGGCATGTAAAGCCTGCTTAAAGGGGAACAAGAATCTGCTCAAAAGTTAAAGAATGGAGCCTAATAGGAGATAAATCAAAGCGTGATTACTTTTTGACCACTTATTTTTGCTACTTAACCATGCCATGAGAATGTCAATGAAACCAACTTATTGAAAGATGTTATCCCAAAGCCTAGGGAATCCTATGTGAACGACAATATATCTTTTGTTAATTATATTTTTTTTTATTGCAAATTTAGTCAAAATGATGTTTGGCGGGGATTAAAATTAATTTTTTAGTAGATTGTGATAGAAAATTTTGAAATGTATGGTTGAAAAGTTGTGGGACTCATGAAAGATGTGGTTGATATTGATTATTTGATTTTGACTTAGATTGAAATTTTATTTTAGTCCAAAACAAACATGACCTAAAATATGGGATCAGGATAAATATGAGATCAAGAGAATATAATCGTATGTTATTCTAGACATTATCGACAACTAATTTAGTTTACAATTATGATAAAATTAGCAAGTGTACATTTACACTCCAATTGACTGGGTACACAATTCGAAAGACGATACTAGGTAAAAATACCCTTTTAAAGGTTAGCTTATACCAAGTATTACGACAAAATCTCACATCACAAGTCATATTTATAGTAATAAATTAAGTCTATGAATTTTATTATTTAGCATTAACATTTTGTTAGACGTGAATGCAAAACGAAGATGGATAATATACATGGTGGAAAAGGAAAAGTACAAAATAGATAGAGAACATCGTGTCGTTAATGTCACCAAGGTGAAACCTCAACAACAAATACATTTTGATGCTCTACGTGACACATGATATATTTTATGTTGATTAACTACTGATTTTTTATTTTTTTTTGAAGAAGTCTTAGCACCTGTTTGACCCACATTATTCCTCATTAAATTATAATTCATTTCTCTTTCTCTCTTCTTATCAATCACATATTTTTCAATAAAATAATATTACACGTAACCCAAAAAAATTTCTTATTTTTAACCACACATTCTCTAAAAAATTAGTATTCTTCTCATTATATGTGGAATAATGGGAGCCAAACGGGCGGTTAATATTTTTGAACAATTTAATTAATTATTTTCACAATAAAAGTTTATATCATGATGACTAACGTTATATACACTTTAGCTAGTTATATGTAAGCAATAAGTCTATATGTTGCGTACGATTGTAAAGAAAAATATCCATTTACTCTCAGCTATCTTTAATACAAATGCGGAAAATATTGTGACCGCTATAAAATTAAACAAGCACAGTAAAAAAAAAAAAAAAAAAAAGTCGAAAGACATTGATATTCATTCATTTGAAACAACAAGAAATACGTACAGGCTCACAAAACGAAGGTCTACTTGCAATCATAATTGACCTTAAACTTCCTAAAGTAAAAATTAAAATATTAAAAAATGGAAAAAAAAACAGGAAATTGAAAGTCCCCATGAAAATTCTTCCGCTCTTGATTCTCTGTTAATCAACTTGGGGCCTGAAATTTAAATCCAATGATATATCAACTTATGTTTATTATATATATCATCAAGTGCATGGAAAGTCGTGAAGAAAGGAAGACACGACTTTACTCAAAAATAGAGAATCTCAATGCGCGCTTTAGTTGGAAAACTTGCTGCTGGATTCCCTTGGTGCATTGCACCTGAAACATTCCATCCTGCTTGCAAAGTTATGTTCATTGCACCCTGACCTGTCGGTTCCACAACAAATAACCCAACAAAAAAAAAATTACAATATTATGTTAACTGAAAAAGAATCGTTAAATCGTCTTATCAAATTATGAAAAGTTAAATTTGTAGAAGCAAATCGACTGAACACTGAAAGCAATATCTATTGATCTTCAATGAGATTTTACCTAGCGCAAATCCAGTCCCCAGATTTCCATCCGGGGCGGTTGCTGCCTCCGAATCCGAACCCTCGAGCTCGAGACATTTCACTATCAAATCCTCCGCCACCGCTGCCGGAGCAGTCGTCCTTGAGAGCGCAACATTTGAAGCAGCTGGAGCGGCTGGCAAAGTTGTGGGCGCCGCAGTTGCTAACGGTGCAGTACCAGTCACCTGGCCTTACATCTGGGCCGGTGAAGCCGAAGGACAAGGCGGCTCTTTCGCCGGGCCTGGGGTCTCCACATCGCTGGCATGAGTCCCTCCTCTGGAAATTCAGGTGCTGGCATGACCTGCAGTTCCAATCTCCTGGCCTGTTCATTTTTCCCTGCTTCCATAAAAAAACACCAATTTATAATGCCCATATCCAAATATTTTGGACTGATAATTGAACATACTTAACAATATTACATCTTTTTTATTTCAGTTAAAATTCCTTCCCTTAGTTTTTGAAGCGCAATATCTGATGTGAAAGACCTATCGATATTGATGTCATATTAAATTTTCGTCTTTAACTAAAGACTTCCGTTAAAAAGAATTTACGGGTTTTAACTGAGTGAGCAAATTAAAAAAAGCAATCGAATTCTGCTTCACGTACAGAAGCAGAATGCACAGAGAGTAAACAGATACTCGCAGTAAGGGGTGAGTGGAGTCTTTTTTTCAATATTTTATTCACATAGAACCCACCCACGTAAGTAGTCTGTTGGATTTCTGAAAGCGATTTCAGTGAATCTCTATCACGTGCTGTATTTTTTAGAATCGCGGAATAAACTCGAACAAATTAATGTACTATGGTTGAGTGTGTGATTTGATGCGAAAACTAGGAGAGAAAAGAGTTGCATGGCTAGAAGATCACTACATATTAGAGTATATATATACCCTCACCTTAAGAAAGCACAGAATTTTTAGTGGGATTTCGACTGTTTGGAATTGCAGTTGAAGGAGAATATTGTGTAGAACTTGTGATTTTTCAGTAATTACAGGAGAATGGTTTATATACTAGCAAGTGACTCAAAAATCGAGGCAGATAGTAGTGGACATTTGTATATAAGAGGTTTCTTTTATCTGTCTCTCAAAATTAAAATAATCGTCTCTTAACATGCAAATGTGGAAAGTAATTTCAATTTCATGTTAATTGGAAATTAAAAATCCACCAAACTCATAAGAATTCGTATTTCATTTCCACGTTGAAATGATCAAACGGCCAGAGAGAAATTCGTTTTCCTCGAATGTGACATTTTACATAAAAAATATGACAATCAAACAGGCCTAAAGAAAATTAAAGAGAATATATTTACTGATGGTAAATATTGTGAAATTTGACAAAGCTCAAAAATGATGCTTTTTATGGATTCTTGAGTTGGGGAAGTGCACGCACACAAATTCCAACAATGTCCTTTTATCCAAGTTGCTAAGACACTATTGTAGATAAATTTTACTAGTCTTGACAATATTTTGAATCGATGGATAATATATGGTTGAAAAAGAATAAAAAGTTATTGATGTAATGAAAATATTATTTTATTGAAAAATGTGTGTTGAAAATAAGTAAAAAAAATGAAAATAAAATTTTTAATGTGTACCAAACACGAACTTAATTTATTCTTACCTTAGAATCTTAGTAGGGGTCATGTCTCCCTTTCAATAATATCCCTTTCCCTGTACCAATAAAAATTGTCATTCTTTTTCTATATTTTGAATATTCACTTTTTTTACTTGTGCCTTGAGCTAGATAAGGCAACTAGGCAAGTCAAATGTGTGCTAATTAAGATGCAACTATCAACATTAATTTCACATATATAACTTGACTCGACCTTCGATATACGAAAATGAAAGTAACGGAATTTCGAAGAGACTTTGAGAGATCGGAAGCAACGAAACAACTTTATATGTTTTAACTTTAATTTGGAATGGAATTACGTGACTTGAAATTTCGAAAAGTGAAAAGTGCTTATCCTAATTAATTATTAAAAAATCTATAGGTCAATTAATTTAAGTATTCAAATTTAAGTTGTGTCACTCTTGTGTGCCATATTTAGATAAAGATATTGTATTTGAAGCAGAAATCGAAGCCCGAGTTTAAGCCCTTGTCTGGTTTGTATTAAAATCTCCAATCAAATCTAACAATTAATTTTAACCCCACATTTCATGAGACTCGCAACTTTTCGACCACACATTTCATCAACTTTTATCAAAATTTACTAAAAAATTAATTTTAATCTCTACCAAACATGACCTAAGTTGCATGGCTTAAACTCCCAAGAACGTCCATCTTTTATTTTAGTGTGCCAAAGTAGTATAATATAAATAAGAATATAGAAGTATTGGATTAATTTTGGAAAAAATCAGATTAAAATTATGAAAGAGACTATAACCAGAGTGAAAATGGTAGAGTTTCGATAAAGATGAGTCGAAATTGATAGATGGAAATGAGTAGTCTTCGAGGCCTAATTTGACCAAACTTTTCGTTTTTATCTCTCTTCTTTTTCTCCCTCTACATTGGCATGGCCTTTTTGCTGTTTTTTCTTTTCTTTCCTCAAATACAATACTCATTTCGAATCTCTCTCTAGAGTGTAAAAGAGAAGCACTACTCACCAGCACACCATTCTCCGAGAAGCGTGTGAAGAAAAGAAGAAACGATAATGGAAAAATCTTAAGGGTGCGTGCAAGAAATTTGCATAGAAAGAAAATAAGTATTAGATAATTCAATTGCTTGGAATTTATTTATATCGAAATTATTAATTAAATGTGTTTGATTGATTTAGTTTTCAACTTAGAAAATATTATACATGTTCATTTTTTATTGATAGATAAATGAGATAGAGAGGATAGATGAGAGAAAGAAAGATGGAGTGGATTACTTGCAAAATAAAAACCATATCTCCCTAAATAAAATAATTTTCTTGTTTTCAAGGAAAATATAGTCATTTAACCAAAAATAGGAAAATATTTTCCGTGAAAAAATTGTAAATCAAACAGCACAAAAGTAGGAAATTATGTGAAAAAAAAAGTATTTTCCATGGAAACTATTGACAATCAAACGTACACTAAGAGTACGTTTGATTGCGAGTATGAAATTTACATAGAAAGAAAATAAGTTGTCTATAAATTATTTGTATATAAATTATTAATTAAATGTATTTGAGTGCTTTAGTTTTTAACGTAGAAAATATTATACTTGTCCAATTTTTATGGTAAATAGATGGGAGAGAAAAAGAAAGAGCAAATTACCTATAAAATAAAAACCACATCTCTATAAAGGAAATATTTTTCAAGGAAAATATGATCACATGATCAAAAGTAATAAAATATTTTTCGTAAAAAAAAATGTCGATCAAACAACACAAAAATAGAAAATTAAATGAGAAAAAAAAATCACATTTTGCATAAAAAATAATGATAATCAAATGCACCCTAATGATTATTTAGCTCAATAGTTATTAAAAAGAAAAAATAAAGTTCAAATCTTATATATTCTACAGTCTAGCCTTGTCTAGTGGTCTCTCCCTACTGTGTAAAGAGAATCAACAACTCACCGTTCTCAAAAAATAAAATAAAATTATCACTCTTATATTAAAAGAGGGAATCATTCGTTTACTGTTCATTTTGTACGTATTTTCCTTTTTTTCATTTTATCCTCCTCGTTTACTGTTCATTTCCTTCTTTCCTAAGAAACAAAAAGTTGGAGGAAAAATTATTTAAATTGAAGAAGAGAAAAGGGATAATCAACCAGATTATAAATATTTGGTCAAAAATATAGGCGGTGAAAGGCGGTTGCCGACTTGTTTACACTATATGTATTTTACCACTTTCCACACTATACAGGCAAATGCACTAAATACAATTGCAATGAAATAATTTCCGAAAGAACTATTATAAAACATTCCCAGAATTGAGTTTTCTTCTCAACTCTTTCTATCCAATAGTTTAATGCAACTTTTTTTGATTTACCCCACAAGCATACTATTCATTAGTGTTGAACACTACGTCTAAGGAAAAAAAATGTTTATACAGTGAAACTGATGGTTGAGACTCAAGAAGGAGAAGAGAAGAGTATATAGAGAGATCGAAGAAAATTCTCTGTAGTTTTATCAGTTTTAGTTTTTGCCTGATACTATGTAGGTTTAAATTTATTTTTTCAGTTTTAGTTTTCGCTTGATACTATGTAAGCTTAAAATTTTATACAGAAGATGATAAAAATTTACAGAGAGAATGAAAGAAAAGAAGAGAGAAATCAAGAGAAAATAGAAGATGAAAGAGGAACGAAAATGAAATATTAGTAATTTTTAAGATTGGCACATTTTATCTTTGCTCATCCTTATAACATTTTACTACTTTCTATATCAATTTCTACAAACAAATTATGTACAAACTTACCAAACTTTCCGAATAAATGTACATTCTCTTAGATATTAGACACTAACATTACCTCAATAAATATTATTACCCGCGCATTGCATGGGCCAAGACTAGAAATAAGAAAAGAAAGAAAAGTGGGAAAATCACGATACCTTGTTTACAGGAACTCTTGAAAGAAATAGAAATTAAGATGTTATCTATTATATTTCTTAGTCGAACTCTGCTTGCACTACAGGGCCTTCGACCTAGTAACACTTAGCCCCCGTTTGATACCCATTAATTTTTCATTCTCATTTTTCATTTTAACTACACATTCTCATAATAAAATAATATTACACACAAATCAAAAAAAAAAATTACTTTTCCACCATATATTTTTACATCAATCACTATTCCAAAATTTCTCTACTCCTCAAAATGGGTTTCAAACATGGGCTTAATACATTTGAATGGGGCCCAGTGAGGGGCCTTGAAAGAATAATTACCAGGAATTATTCTTCTTAGTCTAGTCTAGTCAGTGCTAGAGCTCTCTCTATAATGTGAAGAGAAATAGTAGCTCACCATTCTCCAAGAGAAAAAAAGGAAAATAGAAAACCACAACTTTTTCGGTGGGACCAACTCTATAGCATTTGAAAACAAAAATAAGTTTAAATTTTTTAACTATCACGGTCCAATCTTATCTTGTCGTGGTCGAACATTTCTCAACAAACACGATATATCATGCCAACTATTACTATCTCATCTTATTTGGTGTGACATATCATAGAATACATGGATACATCAAAAGCTATATTTTCTCATGGTCTTACATTATCATAAGGAAAAAAGTTAAAATCTTACGCATTTTGCAATTGAGTCTAGTCTAGTGGGAACTCTGGACTAGTGGGAAAACCATAACTTTTTCGGTGGGACCAACTCTATAG
>CAIGRO010109291.1:0-10258 GCA_903798355.1 Fraxinus baroniana | reverse complement strand
AAATCAATTTCCAATCGCATAAGTTACACTTTAGATTTTTAGTCAAATATTGAGCCCCATTTGTGGCATAGTAAACATTCGAATTGGGAGAATACTGCTTCTACAATAATTGTAGACCTTCGAGTTTTCTTTCCAACTCTCTTTGAATCACTGTAATCAAATATCAAGAGATAAATTTATGACAATAATACTAATAGCTTCGTAGAGACATAATCATGTGTGATGCGAAGGCTACTTTCCTTATTTGATTGGAACTTTTTTGGAACCCCCATTTTGACATTTTTATTGACCTAATTTCACCTTGTGTAATACAAGAAAAGTGCAGCCATCGAAAGATCTTTCTTTCTCTTACTCTCTCTTTCACCTCTCAAACCACATCCATATCATAACATTTATCATGAAATAAGGGACTAATTCAATATCCATTAAAAAGGAGAACATATCTAGCACGTGGATTGAATCAAGAACAACAAGAACTTTAAGAATCAAAGCTTGAGGTTGAAGAACAATAAATAGAATTAGACCATGAAATCTCATTCTAATATTTATAAATTGATTCTTTTTCTATTATTCTTACTTTTTTTTATCTTTAGAAACATATTTTGCTAGATCCTTTTTTATATTGGATGAACATGAGCCATATTATTTATTTATTTTAGTTCAAGACTAGTAGTTTTTGCTTTTTTGATAAAGTTTGCATTTTCATTTTATTATTTAATTGGTTGATCACCAATAAGAAAATTAGTTGCTTGTAATAGTGTTTGGAGACTCACAATTAATGTAGAACATGATAATGTGAACACACGGGTCATATATATAATCTAAAATTTAATGCATTCTAATCCTTCGAATTCGTACTAGGAATAGACTGAGGTCATGATTAAAATATAAATAATTTATCTTGAAAAAGAATGTTAAATACTTTAGCTTTATCGATTGTCACGAATGGATCAACGGAACTAGATTGTATAATTGAGAATTAAAATATATATAGCAATAGGTAGACTTTAATTTAATACAATCATCCATAATTTAATATAAACTTCTATTTTTCAATGTTTCTTATATTAATCTAGAAAAAAAAATCAATCAAAAGTCAAAATAATCTCTTTTATTTTACATACTTCAAGTTCCATACAAGACTAGTAAACTCGAATTGAAATTTATTCCTTGTGGAATGATACTTTCAACTAATCAAATCAATTACTTGTCAATGATCTTGTATGCTTGCAAACTTTGCTCGATCAATGACAAGCATGTAGACATTTAGGATGTTTCTCCTGAATGAGATCACAGAAAAAGAATTCCATAAATTCAGTGGTGCTCAGCATTACGACACGGTCACAACAAATAGATTTCACTATTTCACAAGGAAGAGTGAGCCTTTATATAGGATCTGTTTATATTGACATCTGACTCCATCTGACTTTGATGTATAACGTTCTAAGGCATGGTACACAAAAAGGCAATAATGATTTCTACAAGGAAGAAGATTTCCACACAAGAAACTCAATACATGTTCTGCTTTATAAAAATCAAATAGTAACCAACCTCATTACTCCTTTGTGATGACTAACACAAGAACTCAATACATGTTGTAGGCAAGGAGGACAAGGAAAACCAAGAATAGGTTCAGTTTGATATAGTCTAACGTACCAACACATATCAAAAGTATCATACGAAAGTAGACAAAGATAGGTAGCCTCTGTTATTACCTTGTAACTGGATACACGACTGCATACAGGAGCTATGTGACATTGTTTGCAACAGTTCGGAGGTTTTTGCTAAGCCTCTATGCTACAAAAAAAAGAAGGAAAATAGTTGTAGCTAGTAGTGCCGCAATTTTACAGAATGCAAGAAAGTTTTTTTGAATTGTTTGGACTATATCTGTTACTTCAGATTTCCCATATAGTAAACAGATGTTTAAATCAAAAGAGTACGCAAAAATATTGGATAAACATTCATACATTGCAGAAATATTGGATAAACATCCATACATTGATGCTATCGCTAATTCGTAAAAATTAAAAAATCGTAACTTGTTTGGACGCACGAATACTATACATTTGTATGCAATAACAATAGACCTAAACTTAGATATTATATTTTATATCCCTATTTGGGTGCCATTATTTCAAAACTCCTTTTTTTTTCTCTCAAACTAACTTTCAACCACATATTCTTATAATAAAATATTTGCACTTACATTTTAGCCACACATTCTTCAAAAATTCATTTTCATTGAATAATGGTAAACAAACATGGGCTATATTGCAATAGCAGCATAACTTAAAAGCATCTAAAAGGAATACCTAGATTGTTTTTATTGGAAATGAACTGTTCACGCTTATGAAGGACATTATTTTGCTTTAAATCTAATATAGGGCCCATTTTGTATAGCTTTTAAAAGGTCAAAAGGAGCTTTTGAGGCACAAAAGTAGCTTTTATACTAGTCTGACTAATTTTATGAAAGTGTGTATTCTAGTTAAAGAGATTTTAGAGGAATCTGGTCCAACATGACTTCCTCTAAAAGAACATTTGGAATAGAAAATGATTTTAAAAATTAGTTTTCAAACAAGAATTAAGGTAGTTTCCTCCGAAAGCTCTTCTACAAGAGGTAAAAGTCATTCTAAATGAGCATATAGAATAGCATATGATAATATCCCCAAATTTAAAGATATTTTATGTAATTAGGATTCTATTACCTCAAGAAGTACCAAATAATGCATAGTTTAAGAAGTGTCTTTCGAGATTTACATTCACAACAGGGGCATTTAAAGTACATATTTAAGGGTAGACCTCGAGAATTAACTATATAGTTTGGTTCTGGACTACGGCTTGAATGTGATAATTAAGTGTGATTGAGCTTGAGAATTCATTGTGAGATCAAAAATTTTATACACCGAGGAAGTTCATGGGTGTACATTTCTGTTTGAAATAAAGAATTGAGAATGAGCATTTGTGAAACTCATAACAAAGATCCTACTCCAGGTAGGAATCAGTCTCCATTTACTATATTCTTCCCACCTGCCAGCAGAATGTGGATGCATCTATTTCTTCTTTACATTCAGAGCAGTCAAACACAGAGTGTCCACCACAGATTGAGGTTCATTTACAGGGCCATTTCATATATTTTCTTTTTGATGACTTGGTAGGGATAGAAGAAAGGAGTGAGGATGATGGATTCACCACAGTCACACGGAAGAAATACCCTTTGAGCTACTGACATTCTTTTTCTAAGTAGGAGGGTCACTAGGTGTTAGTCACATAATACCTCATCACATTCCACGTTCTTATGAGTGTTATCAGATGGAATGTGGGAGTGTAGGTGACATTTGAAGAGACTTAGTCAGCTTCATCAGGTGTATCCTTTGGTCATTTGGAGCCCTTTGTTCTTTAGAAAAGGTTTGCAGTTAGTCGATGCTATCTACGTTTCAACAATAAAGTTTAGAATGAGTTGAATCTTAACATGAATGTTTTGGAACCTAGGGACTATAAAACTGTTCTTGATGACCACCCCATTTCCTTTACATTAGAGTTGAAGAGCCTAGACTTGCACGCCCCATCTTCTTTACCACATTTTCCTTACTAGCGATGATCCTTGGTTAGTCTAGAGAGAATTTAACATTATTGCACACAATGGTGAGTACACTGGTTACAACACTAGTGATCGAAGTAGTACTACTTTCTCTGATATAATGTTAGATTGTGGGCAAGAGGATGTTGGTTTCTCAGGGAGTCAGATTTGGATCAATGGCTGGATTATGACGAGATTGGAGGACTTCTGGTGATTATTCAAGGCCCATGTCATTTTGATTCTTCAACTTTCAAACCAAGCACCATGATTTTTTAGCCTTCGTCTCTCAAAAGTTGTCACTCTCCACTCATCTTATGAGGATGACAATTCTCTGGGAGATGTTCTTCAGGTTGAAACATGGACTGTGTTGGTAGAATTGACGTGTATTCGGTGATGTATTCCAATGAGTGAAGGATGATGAGGAGAGGGTTGACCAGGTAGACATTGATAATGAGAGTGACCCTACATTGGAGAGTCATAATTTAATACATCATGCACACGTAGGTTTGAACCGAGCCTCATCCAACGAGAAGGGCTTTTGGATGCAAAATGTCTGATATTATCTACTCCTTTATGGACTTTGGATCCCATCCCCCCAGATATCATTCCCAATCTACTAACGAAGGTAGATTATATAGCACTAAACCATCCCTCTTTGGATTCATGAGGTACGAGAGGCAATTTTAGTAATAAGTTGATAATGTTGCAAGCACTAATGGATTCTCGTCCTTATTGTTCCAGGAGTTTTGGGATATTATACAGGATAATGTGTACAGGAGAGTTACTGATTTCTTTGAAGGTGGTCATCTGCCTCGTGGTTTCGCGGCTACCTCTATTATCTTGCTCCTAAAGAGGGATAATGCCTGTAAATACACAAATTTCGGACCTATTAGTCTATGTATGGTGTTCAATAAACTTATCACCAAGCTTTTGAACACCAAATTGAGTTCATTGCTGTCGCGCATTATTTTTCCACAACAAAGTGGTTTTATCCTTCGTCTTCTTATTGGGGATTATGTTGTTGATTCGGGAGCTTCCCTACACTTTGGATGCTAAAATGTGGGGATACTATGGGAATAATATTTGAAGTTAGAGATGATTAAAAAGTCCATGAATAAGAATCAAAGGTGAAATTACGAAGTTCGACCCATATTACACTTAGAGGGGGGTTGAATATGTGATTATGCGGAATTAAAAAATTAATAATTAACTAGCAACAAGTCATTATTAATTATCTCTAAATGGTTAATCAATCAAGTCAATTTTCCTAAGTTGGATTGCCTCAATTATATGAAAGCAATAAATAAACAATCAGAATAATCATGGAGAAATCCCAATTGGGTAAAAACTTCGGGTACTTTACTAGTCAACAATCCACTATAAATGAATTATGAATTACAGTCCGCCGACACGACTATCACTAATACTTTTCGACTTCCTCACTGCAATTCCCACAGCCATCCTAGATTGTGTGCTCCTACACCAACTTCGAGTTATAGTTTTCAAAGCCCTATTGGATTGCGTGCTCCTGCACCAACTCCCAATTTTGTGGATTCATCTATCTCCTGTTGCTCAACGAAGAACTTCGCATTCTCCAACAACAACTGAAACTCCAGTCACCTTCCCTTGATCTTCAAAACTCTAACAATGTTAAGAAGTAAGCAGTTTGGTATTTGAATTAAGAGGGTTTGATGTTCTCATCGTCAGAACAAATCGAACAACGACAGTTGAAAGCTATGGATGAATTTGATGAAGTTGATAAGAAGCAATAGTGTTATCTTAATGTTCAACCTTGAAAAAATAGTTCAGAGGCATGCTGGTATTTATACTATAGGTTTAGGATTGAAGGACGGGATAAAAAGCCTTAAAACGTGAATTAGAATTCTCTGGATGCCACTATCACTCGAGTGAAAGTTGGATGACATGCTAGCGAAAATGTTTCTGTTTCTACCGCTCAAGCAAAGTCATGGCGACAGTCTAGCAAAATTGTGGCGTCATTTTTTCTTTCTTTCCATTCTCGAACCTATTTACAACACATTAAATCTAGTCCTTTTTGTTCACATATTCGCTAATTACATTAAAAACATAACAAAAGGATCTTTCAACATTCCGAGTTAATATATGAAAGGTTAGGATTCTTTAAAGAATATTCCATTTGATCCATATTAGATGCATTAGAACCACATTCACTGGGTCAAATTGATGAGACAAGGTTATTTTTAAACACCTTATACCTCATCGGCCCCTTCAATGTATCTTTATGCGAGAAAACAATATATAAAAATTAATATTCTCAACAAAATTGTTTGAAGTATCACATTTATTTTTTATACACGTAAAATCAAATGTATGTGACTTTTTTAAAATTTAAATTGGGTACATATATTAAGAGTATCTCCAAGAGACTCTCTATTTTTAAAGAGTATATTCTACCATTTGGAGAGCATCTATAAATTTAAAGAGTTAAAATTTTGAAGTACTTCAACAAGCTCTTTATATTTAACACTTAATTTTACTACTCTCAACAAATATTTATTATTTTTATATATCTTTTATTTTAACTAGCTTTTCTTTATATTATTTTATTGATTTCCTACATTGAAAATTGAAACTTTTTTAATGCATTTAATTATAGAGAGTGGGTTTGGATCTCCAAATTTGGATAGCCAAACTTACTCTCTAAATTAAAATGTTAATTTAAAGAGTCTCTTGGAGCATGATTTTAAATGTTGACTCTTTAAAATAGAGAGCATATCATATTTATAGAGTCTCTTGGAGATACTCTAAGGAACTATATCCTTTAGATTAATAGAAAAAATATTAATTTGACCAAAAAAAATTCAATTTATTTAGTTTCTTATTGAAAAGAAATTTGAAATTATGTGCTTAAAACAACAGCAATCTTTATGTCTCACTAAAAATCAAACTGAAACAGGAAAGGTTGACTATTATTTCTAAAAGTTTGATGGCCTTTTTAGTAGAAAATTGAACTATTGAAGCCCTTTTAATTTTTAATCCCAGAGTAGCGAATTTTACAAATTTATGGTTTGGAGAACATCATTAAAAATGACATTTTATGAGCTCATACCCCAAAAGATATTTTGTTCAGGTCAGGATTATACGAACACAATTTAAACATTATATGTCAACCAAATAGAATTCCATCATAACGTGTATTTTGTCAAATTGACTCTAATTCAAATATTAGAATACAATCATCACCAACAAACTTAAGAATGATGACAACAACTTGAAGAAAAATATGCTTCACGCACATGAATAAAATAAACAAAGAGATGGATAAAAATTAAAAATTAATAAGTTTTAATATATTTTTTCTTAATTAAATCATAAAGTGTAGTTATACAAACTATCCAACGAAGATTTACACAATACTCAGAAATAACAGCAAAATGCTATTAGAAAACAGATTTCCTCCTTTCGGTTTACAAATACACTTCCAAAGGCATCAAAGTGAAGTGAATATCAAAAAGGGACTAAGGCTCAAAATTGTACTTGTCTATTTGACCACACAAACCCTAACTGGATCCTAAAGCATTTCCATATTGATTAAAGGAAGTCATATGCAATCATATTATTTCTCTTTGCACAAACACACACGGTGTTTAGATTTCACAAAGAAATTCAAAGAAGTAATCTTCTAAACAGAGAATTTGGAAGGAGAACATGAAGAGAAAAGTTAATTTGTGTGAATGCATGACACAAATGAAGTTGAAAAAAGCAAACCCCTTACTAAAGTGCCAAGGATTCCACTTAACCTTAGATGGATCGGCCAAAACATGGTATAGCAAATAATCGCTTTTAGGATCTATTAGCTGAGTGTAACTAGAATAATAAGGGAGTACATTCCATTTCATGACTATATCATCTGAAGAGTTTAAACGTGTATCTATGAATGAGATTGCAAAGGAAGCTTGGGACATATTAGAAACTACGAATGAGGAAACTAAGATCATGAAAAACACTAAGCTACATACGTTGACCACTAGATTTAAGGAAATTAGAATGAAAGATGCTGAATCATTTGATGAGTTCTATGCGAACTTGAAAGATATAGTAAATTGTAGTTTCAAGCTAGGGAACAAATTTCAGAGACCAAAATTTTCAGAAAAGTTATAAGATTTCAACTTGTAAGGCTTAGATAGAAGGTCACAACGGCTAAGGAAAGCAAAGACTTAAATGCGGTTGTGGTAGAAGAATTTGTAAGGTCTCTCTAAAACTATGATATTAGCCTACCTTAGTCTAAGAAAAACAAGTCTTTAACTCTCAACATTTTTTAAGGAAGACACTGGCGATATGACTGATAATAACACTCCAAAAGATGAGGAGATAGTTTAATTTGATAAGAAGTTAAAAAAAAAATTCAAGAACGATAAGAGACTTTCTGTGAAGTTTAAAGGTGATTCTAGCAAATAGAGGAATGATTAAAGAGAGAAGAAAGATCCTAGGGATACGAAGAAGATGTCTCAATCTGTTAGGTGTCGTAAGTTTCAGTAATTTGAACATTTTAAAGCTGTGTTCCCAAGTTATAAGAAAATCCTAGGCAAAGCTATGAATGTCACTTTCACTAATGATGAATTCAACCAAAGTGAGAATTTTGATTTCGAGGAAGGTTTGAATTATATGGCTTTTACTTTTGTAGTTAAGAGTGAACACTTAGAGGGTGATGAAGAAATTTAGGACATAGGGTAATCCTACTCTTCACGGGAAGAATCATAAGATGTAGGTGATATCTAAAAGGCATATGATATATCGTTTGAAAAGAGTCTTAAATCGAAGAAGCTAAATAGGCTGGCCTTTAAGAAATGACATGATTTTGAGTTAGAAACAGAGAAACTTAAGGAGTCAACTAGTTGTGTGAATGAGTAGAAGGCTGAGAAGGAGTTCCTAGAAAATAGAGTTAAGATTCTTGTGAGTGAACTCGAGAAATCCAACGCACAACTTCACTCTTTTTCTAGTGGATCTAAGAAACTTAATAACATATTAGGATTGAACAAACTAGCTGGAAGTAAGGAAGGTTTACTAAAAGGTTTGGGAGTCACTAAACCCAAGAAGAAGGATTTCTTAGGATAGAGATCGTATGTGTAACATATGGCTACTCAACTCTTGTGCTAATTCCCAAGTGTTACAACTATGGTGTGTTACGTCACACACGGTCTTGGTTAAGAACAACAAACTAGACATCACTATTCAAGTTAGGTTGTTAACTAATCAAGTTAGTTACTTGACTGAAATGATGACTTGCTTGACTCAGATTACCTCTTCTTCTAAGAAGGTTTGAGTTAAAAGTAGTGAACTCATAGATCAAAATGATGAATTGGATTGTGATGTAGCTCACGTTGCTGTTAAAGCTAACATTGTTGGTGTACCTTATCGAGTAGATCTTTAGGTGTATGCATCTATAAGTTCATGGTGTCTACATATTAATTCATGCATGCACTCTAATTTTTTCTTTAATGTCATTTTTAATAAACAAAAAAATAAAAGGAAAAAAGTTTTTAATGTTGTAACGCTTTGAAGTGATTGAACATGTTATCTTGTGACTGAGTACTAGTAAAGTGAATGAATGCTGACTAAAATTTCTATTAACTTAGTTTAAAACTTGTTTGGAACATTTGGTATAGGTTGCTTCAGTATTGTCTGCACTGCACACTCTAAACTCTTGTGAGTGAGTGTTGACCGCGTGTATGAGATTTAGGATAGTTGTCATCGGCGTGGTAGAGTGAGCTTAAATATGAAATGACCTTTAAATAGGTAACTGATAAGTGCATTTTCTAACATGTATTTAGCAATATTATTTGACTAATTGTTGACTTAAACGATTGAATATGGCTTAATTCGATACAAATTTTGTTTATAGGACCGCATTGATGGATGGAAGGGAATGTGTGCAAAAACGAGCGAAAAATGACTAAAATAGAGGAAAATGAAAGTTCAGGGACTAACATGCAAATATCTAAAAGATGCTTCAAAGGAGAAAGTGGAATTATGCATTGGAATGAGGAAAATGGAAAAGGGATCAAAATAACACATAAATGGGAGTTGGAGATCAAATTGCATGAGTTCGAAAGATTTTAACACTATGCGGCCGCATAGTGTTACTATGTATGCAACCGTATAGTGGCCATCAGAGAGTAAATGGAGGAAAAGCTGTTGATCTATGCGATCACATCATGGTCGCATAGAGGAAAAGGGGGAAGAATGCCAAGTTTCCTTATCCGACTTCAACTTGTATGGTAATGATTTTAGGACAACTATAAAAGCTAAATACCATCTAGAAACTAGGTTGATGCATTCTTTGAGAGAAAAAACACATTGGAAAGCCAAGAAGAATGAAAGAACAAGGTTTTTCACCTCCTTTTATTATTCTTTTATTTTATCCATGTTAGGCTAGACTTTTTACGTTCTAGGTGAACGAT
This sequence comes from Fraxinus baroniana, assembly GCA_903798355.1. Lineage (NCBI taxonomy): Eukaryota > Viridiplantae > Streptophyta > Magnoliopsida > Lamiales > Oleaceae > Fraxinus > Fraxinus baroniana. Next base: position 241 of record CAIGRO010109291.1, on the reverse strand, counting down.
GAACCTTGCATCGTGATCTTTTAATTTCTATTTTGCAATTTGAAATTCAAACACGATTGATGGATATTGAATGATTTATATACACTTTCTTGCCTATATAGTTAAATGCATATGATTATGTGAGTTTGTGTGATCCATTTTATGCATTCGAAAGAAGGAAAAGGGACTCTACAATGTATAAATCATCGTAGGGTCCAATAGGGGATATAAATATATCGCTATACTTTACATGAATCTCTAA